>JAYDZF010000032.1:15377713-15389740 GCA_034509105.1 Microcambeva barbata | reverse complement strand
TGGGCAGCCCTAGCCACGGCGCCCGGGGAGCGGTTAGAGGTTAGGTGCCTTGCTCAAGGGCACTTCAGTCATGACCTTTCAGCTCTGGGAACCGGCAACCTTCTGATCACAAGCCCAGTACTCTAACCACCAGGCCATGGCTGCCTCCAAGTGTGTGTGTATCCCCTTTATATTTAAATATAGTCATTTTCAGTTCCCCAAATCCATTTGAACAATTAAAGCAAGTTCAACACACGCCCCCTGTGGCAGGTTTCTAATCTCCACCTGCTTTTTATGATCCGGTAGTATATAGTTCCCACACAGGGCCATACATTCTCACAGCAATAAAAGACCTCGCCTGATCTTCCCTCCCTCAAACTAGATGATGGCTGTTCTGTGCAATACCTCCCCAGTGATGTGCTAGCGTATTACACCCCTGAGCACCCGGTGACACTTTTTAGATTTGTAACTCATATCAGTTTGCTTTTTACTCACATTGTTTCTAAATCCTTTCTGCTCGGCTACATTATTCCACGATGAATATGCATTCTCTTCTCGTTGTCTTTTCCTCCCTCTCTTACTGTCAGAATGCATTAATGTCAAAGCGTTTCTACAGTGCAGTGTTAGTCTGTCATTTCCCTCGATTATTTCTTTACTCTAATTACATTACTCAGTTCCGCTTCATATTAATGCAATCTGGGCAGAACTTTGTGCTCGGTGAAAATCCTAGGTTTGTTAAACTGTTTCATGCAATTAGGATTTGAAATTTTGTTTAAAAAAAAAAGCTCTCTGTGGCTTTGTTAAAACAAAACACTATTAAGAGTAGTCTTTTAATTTCTTTCATGTTCTCTCTCACTGTTTGCATTTTCCATGCCAATTTGCAATCCGTCCTCTTTCATTTCTTTTTGTCTCCTTACCTTGTCTCTTGGTCACGACTTCTGTTCAGGGGAATGGGAGAGCGGGTGTAATGAGTTGCAGAGGATGTTGATAGTGCGCTCTCTGAGACAGGACCGAGTCTCATTCTGCGTCACCTCCTTCATCATCAAAAGCCTGGGATCCAGCTTCGTAGAGCCGCCGGTTTTAGACATGAAGGCTGTGAGTAATAAACACTAAATACAAACAAAATGCAGTTAGATAGGCCGGGAGTGATTCGATAGTGTCACGGGAATCTGGAGCCATGCTAACATCAGTGCATCAGTGCTGCTGAAGGGTGCATGAGAGGAGGATCTATAAAGCGAACATGACCATCGAGCTGATCCTATTAATTGGGTTCGTGTCTGGTTAATTACGGGGTCAGGGTAGTACTTGAATGTCTTGCTCTTCCAACCAATGTTGGACATTTCTAGTCATGTGACTCAATGGAGGATCCCATGTGTGCAGGATTCGTACTCAAATTGATTGAGATTGCCTTCCACACCTTATATTCCCCCCTTATGAACCCATAATGGATGATTTTCGGCAAATGCTGTCAATACAACGTGACACTGTCATTTTGCATAGTCACATAAAGGAGCTGCTACAGCCTGCTTATGTTCTTATATTTCTGTGTTATATCCTCTGATATACTGCTGAGATACGTGTGATCAAATACAATAAGGTCAATAAGTTTCTTTTATGGTCTTTTATAAATTTCTGTTAGTTTTTCTCTCATTTTTTTATTACCACTGCTGCATGGTAATCCTTCCTTTCCCAGGATACCTTTGTGCTAATTACTGTGCAGCTGCTAGGGTTACCACCATGTATTGTTTTCAATCTGTTTGATGGAAGGTTAATGGTTCTAGTCTCACTACTGCCAGGTTGCCACTATGGGCCACTTTGGTTGACACTATCTGCTTAATGTTACACATGTAAATAGGAATAGTTTTTTCAAGGATTTTTGGTTCAGGTTTTGGAATTCTGGAAATTATAATAATAACTATTAAGCTTTCTTTATACGTTCATTTAATAATTTTTATTAATCACTTTATCCTTGTTAAGGTCACAGTTGACCGAAGAACCAATATCAGAACACTTCATAAGCTTAGGTATTCAGTCTTGTACATGAGAAACTTTTTTCAATGCTTGGCTTGAGTGATGTGGTAAAATGCCATTAAAATATGAATCAGACAAACTGTTTGGAATAACCCTCACATCCTGTCTGATCCTCTACATATAGGTATGTTTAGTTGTATGTTTTTCACTGTTTCATTTGTTAGAGTGAACCTAAAAAGGTTTAATGCATTAAAAGAATTGTTCACATTGACCACAGTTCGTTCTACCCGAGTTACTACATCATATAAAACATTGTCTCATTGGAGGCATTTTGAAAAGGTCAGTGGCAAACTGGGTCAAAGGTCGAACTGGTGAAATCGCAAACCCGGTTTGGCAAGAGTACATGGTGTGCACCACTTAAAGTGCAATGGCAAGAATCACCACCACACTCTATAGGATAGGAACAATTTTTTTGCCAATTTACCTTTTTTTAACATGTTTTCAAGATGGGTTGGAGGAAACCAGAGTTTCCTTATTCATCAGTCTTGTGATTGTATCTATTCATCTGTGCTGTCCATTTTCATTCTGGCTTTTAAAGCTGCAAGCATAATTGTATTTTCCAATCTACTGATCATTTCCATACTGCTCTTAAGTAACTATAATACCTCTAAATAAAGGAGCTCATCTCCACTGTCAGTAGAGATCAGTTTAGTTCAATCTAACTCTGTTCATGGTCAAAGCATGTAAATGTAGCAGAAAAAAAACATGTCAACATAAAACCTATGAGGCAAATAACTACGCAGCAAACTGTGTCTGGTTAAAATCTGCTGCCTTTCTGAGCCTCCATAAGGAGTGCTAGAGTGAGAGCGCACTAGTGATCATGAGCTGGCACTTACACTCGATTTTTTTGCTTTCATTATCGCTTTGCGTACAGAGAATGAATGACACGTGCCACCCTTAGTTTTATGGGCGCAACATGCTAATACTCAAGATGCAAATTTTCCAGATTTCCATATTTGCAACATTTCTGGTAAATCATTTAGACAAAGTGTGTCCATTTGTATTCAACACGCAGTTCTTGTAGTCTGATGTGGACATAAATCACGGAAATGATTTTTTTCTGCTTCTGAGTCATTTTTAAATGTGGGGTTTTTAGGTGGTAGAGGACTCCACCACTAGGACGCCGCTGATCTTTGTGCTGTCCCCTGGTGTAGACCCAACTACGGCCCTGCTGCAGCTGGCGGAAACATCAGGCATGGGCCAACACTTCCATGCCCTCTCTCTGGGACAGGGGCAGGCCCCCATTGCTACACGCTTGATCAAAGAGGGAGTGAAGAACGGTGAACCTTCTCTGGTTTTCTTCTTATCATTTGTGTGTGTCGGTGGTTATCTGTAACTGAATTAATGGAAATGACATGAAGGTGTAACCCTTTATATAGTGGGCAGTGAGGAATATGTGTAGGGAGCCAATCAATTGTCCAGACATCCTGTGGTCACATTTTGGGGTGGCCAGTACATCAATTTAGGCTGGCTTGGTGGCATAGTGGGTAGCACTGTCACCTCACAGCAAGAAGGTCCTGGGTTTGATCCTCAGGTGGGGCGATCTAGGTCCTTGTGTATAAAAACATGCAATTGAGGTTAACTGGAGACACTGAATTGCCACTAGGATGCATAAATAAGAAGGTTATGTCGGGAGGAGCATCCAGCATAAAAACTGTGCCAAGTCGATGGTGCAGACCACGATCTTATATTGATAAAAACTTATATTGATGCTACTGGATCTTATGGCCACATGAAACATGTTCAAGGGTCTTTTGGCAACAAATCAAGGAGTGTTTGGAATTAAAAAAGGACGATGATAAATAATCAAATCTGATACACACTGTTAATTAGGATATACTATGGTCAGAATTGGTTTTGGCCTGTGATTAAAGAATCCAAAACATTATTCATTCACCCAAACATACATTGATGACCAGTTGCTGTGGCCCTCCTAGTCCCAAGACCAATTGTATTAAATCCCAGAAGAGGGAACCTAAAGAAAGGACCTTGAAGCCTGGACTATCTTGAAAGATAGATTGATCGCTTCTTAGATTTCTTACTCTGTACTATCTAATTGCATTAAAAGTTACTTTTGTGTGTTGTTCTTTTGTGTGTTGTTCTTTTGTGTGTTGCAGGTCACTGGGTGTTCTTGGCGAACTGTCACCTGTCTCTGTCCTGGATGCCTCATTTGGATAAACTGGTAGAGCAACTACAGGTGGAAGATCCTCACCCCAACTTCAGACTATGGCTCAGTTCTTCTCCTCACCCAGACTTCCCCATTGCTATTCTCCAGGCTGGTATAAAAATGACAACTGAGCCACCCAAGGTATAATATTTACACACACACACTTCACTGAATCTGCAAATCATGTCAAAATACTCGTGCACCTGTGATTATCACTTGGATGCCTTCCTATTATGTTCTTAGTCTTTACTTGATATTTATGTTAACCATTAGGGCAGCAGTCTCACCAAACATCCAAACACATGGTGAAATTCGAGTGCACAACGATGAACATTTGAAGGTTTTAAAGGACCAAAGCAGAGACTCGAAACACACTGCTACATTGTCTCACCTGCTGAAGGAATGGCTCCCCCCGAACTGTGACCAGTGGGATATACAAATAACTATTAAACATGTTTTATTCAAATATAACATAGAATATTAAAGACTTACAACACCAAATACAATTGTTTAATTTTTAACAAAACCAAGCAGACTGATCTTATATTATGAATATAATATAACAATATAATTATGAAGACAATACACATCTAGAACTGAAGACAGACTTTAACATGAATAAATACATATATAAGTACATAATCTAGGTGTCTATTTTGAGAATCATTGACCAATATTTAAACGTGGTAAAAATAAATTAAAAACTTATATAATCTTCCAATTAGGGCAAATGCACAGTGGAGGGTTGGGTTAAGGACTCCCAACTCGGGTTACCTGGCGAACATTGAGCTTAATAAAAGACAATGATCACACCACTAAAACATAAAACAATTTTACTGATGCTTGGGTACGTTTGTGATGTGGTTGCTGTCACATTGATAGGACAACATATTCTATTTTAATGTAATTACTGTCTTCACGTAAACTAATGTTTGCACAGTTATGACAAAAAGTGTCATACAGCACAAGGTTTGGGAAATATTTGCCATGTTGGTAAATGTAAATAACAGCTTGTGTTCTACAATGCATGCCAGTCATAAAAAAAGGGTTTTTTTAGATAGCACTTCTAACAGTGCGTGTGTCACAAAGTAATGTTATTTAGAAACAAGTCCGGGCTGTAAAAAAGCAAGCCAGAGGTGACCGTGATGAAATAAAAACGTACAAAAGCCCATTCACATCCCGAGGTCAGGTAAATACTGGCTCGCATTAAGCAGCACGACGAGGTTTCGTGCCATTTAGACTTGCCGACCTCACGCTACAGTTAACCAGGCAGTACTCTCACGCAAGGTCAACCAAGTGCACACAAATAACTATTCCACAATCATGAATCAAACCACCCTGATGGAATTAGAATATCAAATACTTAATTTCCAATTCATGCATAGGGTTGCAGACTAGCTCCAATCGGCTATATGATGTGTGCTCTCATCAGCTGCAACTTTATACCAGCCAAGGGTGGATTCTAAGAGATGTGCATCTTGGGTTTACCTCCACTTCAGACAGGCACAAGGGGTGGCATGGTGGTTAAGTGGGTCACCTCACAAAAAATAGTTTTTAAAATTTCACAATAAGAAGGTTCTCGGTTTGATCCACAGGTGTGGAGTTTGCATGTTCTCCATGTGTCTATGGTGTACTCTGGGTTCTTCAGTTTCCTCCAACCATCCAAAAACATGCAAGTGAGAACAATCGGAGATACAAACTTGTCTATGACTGTAGGATAGTATAGAAACTATAGGATATCTACTGTGTGTGTCATAAAACGAACCACTTTCTGCTGAGTCTGAATAATTGATATTGTTAAAAAGTGCATTTTCCAAACTCTGTCTGTGTCCCAGCCCATTTTAAAAGCAATTAACTCATAAATTATTTCTCCTTACAGCTTCTTTATATCTGAAGCAGACTTTTTCCTGGTCTGCATTACGTTTGCATGTGGAGATTTAACAATTATTATAATTAGATATTACCAGAGTAATTTAGTCATTTCAAATCCTATTTTAGGCTGTCGGCTACATGTGCTGCACTCTGCTAAAGGGATTCGTGTTCCAGCTACTTTCACCATCTACAAAATGAGATTTTCAAAAGTGGCTGTGTGCAAAATCATTTGTGGTTATTTGTGTCAGGTAACAAATACACAAACGGTCAACGAGGGGCTGACCCACACATCAGACACCTGGGTGGAGAATATCCTGTTCTTTTCCTTGCTGAGTTTGCATGTTCTCCACTTGTCTATGTGGGTTTCCACTGTGACTTTTGGGAACCTTTATGTATCAAGTTTTTGTTAAAAATGCACACAGTAACATTAGTGTACACATGCATGGCTGGTCTATGTACAGAAACATTGTGTCCACTATAATAATAATAATAATAATGCTTCCGTATGTGTCAGCTTTGTTTAAACATGAGCTGCTGTTGTATTTACAAGAAATTAACTCGGTAGATTGTCTTCAAAATAAAACCCAGAAAAACAGGCGTGTGTGTTAAAGCACAGATCTATTCTGAGAAGTGAACACTGAGATTAAGTTCTGATTGAGTGACTCATGAGTTTAAATAGAAGCCAGTCGGGATCCAGACCAAAACTTCACATCATAGATTCTGGAAAGATGTGGATTGTTTAATTCCTATAATAGAAGCTCCTAAAAAAAATTCCAATACTTTTGGGTAAATGGAAGAAAGTTTTAGAAGTGGGGTGTAGCCTAGCTCAAGGTTGTATGGGAGCGAGAATGTTGGTGTATGTGCTAAAGGGTTGATTAGTGGTTATTGGGAGGTAATTACCCTGTAGATTTATTACCTGTTAGCCTCCGTCTTTGTGTGCAGGGAGAGTGTCATATGAAACACTGTTTTATTTATTTACTCTGCCACAAAGGACTATGACATCACTAAGCTGAGCAATCAGCCGGATACACTCTCCCGACTGTCCAGCTGACCTGAAAGCATTGCTACCTTTAGCTGATGTTCCAGTTCGAATCACTAGAAGGCAACCATCAGGTCATATCAAGTGGTGTCCATGCCTTCAATCAGAGACTAAATAAACACCATCATTTAAATCTGTTCATTATACATCCCTGAGTCACTGCAGATCATGTGACGGGTTTCCTGAATTGTATTCGCATTAGGTTGAATGTGCCATGGCTTAAAAAAAAAAATTCAACATGGTTCAAAAACAGGTGAGTCTCATTATTATGGCCACTTCATACATTTTAAGGCACATTTTGTCAGCATTACAGCCGGCACAGCTCAAGATATTGGGCTTGGACTGACTCAAGAAGGTCTCATCAAACTGCTCTCCATGTGTGCACACAGAGGTTACTCTAGATGTAAAATAGTGGTCATTTTTATCTGACAGTAGATTCAGGTGGTAAAAAAACCCAAGTAAATGAAGTGGGTTGCTACCCAGTTTTGATGTACAATAAATAAAGCCCCGCGTCCTGCCATATGACTGGACTGCCTTTAATGACCTATTGGATTTTTATTTTTCTGTGACATCTTTAGCCTTTACAGAAAAACAAGTCTCACTCCATTTGTGCACTTATTGATCAGGTTTCAAGTGGACTGTTCTTACGTGTGACACAGATCCTCATTATTGGCCTGGGTGGCGCACTCATACACTTACACAAATCTCTATATGTGTTTTCAGGGAGTCAAGTCGAATATGAAGCGCCTATACCAGCTGGTGACGGAGACTCAGTTCTCTAGATGCAGACAGCCTGTCGTCTATCGCAAGTTGCTCTTCTCCCTATGCTTCTTTCACAGCATTCTGCTCGAGCGCAAGAAGTTCCAGCAGCTGGGCTGGAACATCGTCTACAGCTTCAATGACTCTGACTTTGAGGTAAAGATAGAAGAGTTTTTAAAATAAATCAAGTCAGAAATACTTAAGATAATAATGATGAATTGATGGTCTGGGATAGTGGATCTGCCAGCTGTAGCCTAGTGGACAGGGTACAGGACTAGTAATCCAAAGGTTGCCGGTTCAAACCTCACCACTGGTAAGTTGCTGCTGTTGGGCCCTTGAGCAAGACCCTTAACCCTCATTGCTCACTGTAAGTCACTTTAAATAAAGGCATCAGGTCATCAATCTACTTTTTTTTCTCCAGTATTTTCTCTTGAGGCTGCTCATGCCTCCTTCCCCTCTATCTGCCAATTAGGACCCTTGCACAACTTTTCAAGACCCCACCCACATAGTCCGGTCATCCTGCCCTAGCAGAAGGGTGTCTGCCGCAAGCACTGACAATTGAGCACGTTAGATGGCGCCCATTCGACAGGTATCAAAGCAGAGATTCGAATCGCGGAGGATTTAAGCACTGGTGTGCTAGCTGAATAGCTGTAGCTTTCTTTAATGTGTTTCAGTTCCTGTATTGATATTCAGCATAACGGGACAAGTGAGTGAAAAATCACACTAATCTCATTTTGATTATCTGTACTGGATAGTGTTAGGCAGGTTTATGTAGTCTGCAAAACAGCTGCTGGTGCCAATTCTGAAGCAGCTTTCAAGTGTTCATCAGTAACGGTGGACCGACCCACTTTATTATTTTCATGTGGGAAAGTCCTATAATATGTGGCACATTTCCTTATGTGTGGATATTTTTCCTCAGCCAGCAAGTTCCAATATTGTCTAGCAGGACCCCCTTGATTTCATATGAATGTTGTAGGGTTAAAATATCCGGATGTGGCAGGAGATCTGAAGATTCTCCATCTGCTTGTTCCACATAAGAAAACAGATTTGTGGTGGTCTTGCCCAAAATTGAACCGTCCCTTAATCCCTGTGTATACAAGAAAAGAAACCAATCAACCCCCACTGATTTTTAATATTTAGCCCATCATTCAGCCATGATAGTTATAGCAGCTCACATGGGGTTAAGAATCAAACATTATGCCTGCGTCCTGATTGATTGGATATTAAGTCCACACACATATACCCATATAAGGTTCTGTGCTTCCACCACATCAGGAAATATATAATTGTATATATTTAAATCATACACAATTTGATAATACATCAAATATCTAGTCACTACACCATAAATAATACAGCTGAATTTATTACAAAGAACAATATCAATTAGCTGATCAACATCTGTGCAATAAAGCAGTGTCGACCGTAGGGGGGCATTCACATACACTTTTACATGCCTGTTCACATTTCATTATTTAATATTATTCTTCTCATGCCTACAATGGAATATTTTCCTTTTTTTTTTGTAAACATGGTTGTGAACTTGATGGCTTTTTAATAACACTCCTATTTATCCGGGCATGGAATCGTGTTTATGCATCCTATTTCAAGAGGCGTCACCTGACTGGCATTGAGTGAGTCAAACTACCAATCACACTACTTGTTAACATGCATATTTTGGACGTGGTATCATTAAGATCCTTCTCACATCTTTCATGAAAAAAGTGGTTTGCTAGATGGCGATTCCAGATGTTGATGCATCATCAAGTGTGAAACCTTTAATCGCTGATCAGTTGTGTAGTGTGAAAGCCACCGACCTGAATGTCTCCCGAGCTCAAGAGACCCAGCCATGTAGTGTGAATTGTACATATGTAGTGCATTTAAATAACCTCACTTAATAGACTCCTGTCTAGTTAGAAAGCTGTCTATGTATACAGCACATATTTTTGCAAAACAATATTTGATTGAAACAGGTGGATTTTTCTGCAGTTGTAGTTGTGCAGTCTTGTTTTAGTGTTTTCATTGTAAGAAGGAAAGTGCAGCGTCCCTGATTTACATCGATCATAGTGTGGGTAATAAATGACGACTTGACTCGGAAGACAGTTCAATGACTTTCTGTTTGTCTCGTCTCTTCACTTCTACACCGGCGTCTTTGTCTCTCTGTATGTCCCAGGTGAGCGAGAACTTAATGAGCCTGTATTTAGATGAGTACGAGGAGATCCCGTGGGACGCTCTGAAGTACCTCATTGCCGGCGTCAACTATGGAGGTCACGTTACCGACGACTGGGACCGGCGGCTCCTCGCCACGTACATCAATGACTACTTCTGTGATGGCACCGTCAACACTCCTTTCTTCAAGTGAGTTTTACTCACCGATTCATTTGGATGCACACTCACGCACAAACTAACACATTAGTATTTGTCACACAGCAGTAACCTTCACCCGGTTCTAATAACGAAAACACATCACGCAGTCGCTCGCAGTGAAGCGCGACAGCCCCACCACGTGGACCGACGCGGAATCACATGAGGTTCTGATTTGAAATTCAGCACACGCAGAAGCCTTTCATTAAACATGTTTTAATGAAGGATCTGGTGTTTTAATGAAAGGCTTAAGTGCATCTCAGTATTAACCCAAAGTGTTGATGGAAAGTGTCCCACACTAATACTAATGCTGCGCACAGGGGCAGAGCTTGTCTTTTTAAAAATTGGTAGTGTTGGAAATGTTACATGAATATAATAAAACCGGCAGCTGCCAAATTCATTTCCCAGTAAGTGTGTGCTATTATAATAACATCTGAAAAGTCCTCCAAAAATAGCAATCACCAGACAAAGTGTGGTTCTGTAGGTGTGCAAATGGGTCCTGGGTTCCATCTGCGTCCAATCATTGTCAATAAGGACTTGCATGTCCTCACCATATCCACTTTGGTGTCCTCCAGGTTCCACCCTTTAAAGAAATAGCTTTTTGAGGATGAGGATGATAGGCACAGTGTTTCCAGGAGGGAAGTATGAATAAGCAGAATATTTTTGTATGGGCTATGTACCAGTGACAGCAGTGCTGGTTATATACACTATTGATTCGAATGATTACAAACACTTATGTCCTCCTTTTGATGGATTTGGCAGCATTGTGGCCTGATTTGCAGGATCTCCATGCCCATACTTCAATATGAACTGATTTGAGTGTTAATCTATCCTATGAAGATCACATAAACCCTTATATGCTGATCCTGCAAGCGGCTGGAAATGTCATTGGTTGAAAGAACCATGACCAAGACTTTTGTACTACACAGTTGAGCACCTGTGGTTTGTCCCTGGAGTAGTGAAGTCAGCATGGCTCCAGATAACTTTCACAACCTACCAGGACCTTATTGAGTCACTGCCCGGAACGTCTAGCTGCTGTGCGTGCTGAACATATTAACTTGTGGTCATAATAATGTGACCTGATTATACATTCTGTATTTTCTTTCTACATTTAAGCTAATGAACCACATTAGCAAACAAAAGACATTTTGGACACTTTTCTGAACAAAATGGGGGCAGCTAGTGCAGCTATAATAAATACTTAACATTTACCATGTAATGAATCATATAATTTTAGATAATACACTAATTATACAACATTCTGTAGAATAATAGTGGTATAATAATAAATTAAATGATTTAGTAATACATACATTTAATACATGAAAACAACCAGCATGTAATTCGATCATTCTTTAGCCAGAATAAAGATATCACACAGCTGAATGAGTCTTTAAATGACAGCTGAGATAAGTAATGAAATCCTCTCCAGCCTGCCTCGACTTGATCTAATGTTTGCTGTTCACTTTTTTAATTAGTTTGATAGTGTTAACCATTTAGTTTGATGTTGTAACACTAAAGGTTACAGTCTATTTATATTTAATTTTCATTTAATTAAGCTAGCTATTTTCAAGTCCGCCATTTAAATTTTTCAATCATGTCCAGGAATATTTGTCATATTTAATCACATTTTACTATTTCTCTCAGTTAAAAGATATTACTTAATAACTTCATTTATGGAGTTCACGTCACCCCTTAAACATTTTTTTCTTACCAGTCCAACACACAATCCATTAAGCCAGGGGTCTCAAACTGGATCCATAAAGGGCCGTGTGGCTGCTGGTCTTTGTTCCAACCAACCCAGGAAGTCACATGA
>JAYDZF010000032.1:15195676-15214903 GCA_034509105.1 Microcambeva barbata | reverse complement strand
ATTCCTCTTTCAGTTCATGTAAATACATCCAAAATACAATATAGAAATACTCTGAGGAACAAGAGGTAGCACTGCACTTCTCCTATTAAAATACAACGCTTCAAATTGGGAGCAGTTATATTACATTTCATTATGAAGATTGGCATAGGAAGGATAAGTCTATAAACAGTATGGCCCTTTCATTGTTTTTCGTTGCCCTTTCTCACCTTTTCAAGACGAGTTTCCAGCTCATTCACATTTCCCTCCACAGTCTCAATGGCTGCCCTGATGATTAAAAAAAATCAAAAATCCAAAGTGAGTACACACGGGCAAGCTCCTTATGAAATCATATTTTTGCATATTTGTTACACTAAATGTGATACACAAAAGGGTTAAGCAACACGTATTTCACCCTTCAGCTATTCAGAGGTGGACAACGGTCACAAGCTGATGACTAGACTTTCTGGTAAACAGCTCAAGTCCAAAAGCAGACACATCTTTATGAATATCATGTCAAATGCAAGACTAGACTTAACCTACAGAACAGTATCCCAAAATACTTAAAGGTGATCTTGATGTTTTTAAAAGGAATTAAGGAGGGCATCATGGAGAATGTGGACCTCATCAATGGTTAGCTTTTCATGTGATTTTCTGAATGAGTTATCAAAAATCTAGATTAAGGAAAAACTCATGAATATTCCAATAAGATACTGGCTCCCACTGTGGTTTGCTGGAGCTTTACAATGCAGTCCCTTCCAAACAGTTTTTATAGGCCCAAGTACAGGCATAGGGTTTTTCTTGCTGATACCATTTAGGCAAAATGACATTACTAAAATATTCTACATAACTACAATTAAGTAGGACTTAAATGCAAAAAAGAAAAATAATAAAAGACCACTGTACACACAACACACAAACAAATATGATGTTCTGGTAAATTGAGTTATCCTTGCAAAAGAGAGTGTATTTCCAATTGGTAAATCCAGGATGATTTCCATGTGTTTCTGTGTGCAAGAGTTTAGGCCTGGGTTTGTATGAGTCAGTATCTCCTGTCATCTATTTGGCGAATGGGTTTTCAACAGCGCACGCGAACCTTGTACAGACGTTGTGGCTTCCTCTAGCTCACTCACCGAGACACCCAGGCCAACAAAGATAGAGAAAGAAGAAAAACATGTGATTTCACTTTCTCTGGAACTTACAGATATAGGGTTTATATGGTTTAACTCAATAAGCATGGATGCAATAAAAACACTGATTTTCAACTAACTTCTTGGTTGGAATTTGGCTTGAGTTTTGCATCTGCAGAAGAATGGTCTGATTTAGCCCACTCATTTTGATAAATGGGTGGGTATAGTGGGCGATCGATGGGTTAAACACAGCTGTTTAGTCGCTTTGGATATAAGAGTCTGCTAAATGCTTAAATGTAAACATTAACATGCTTTCCCCCCGATTAAGCACATCCAATTTTACCAAAATGCCATTAGCTTCCTATCTACTGTTGCTTTCATCCAGCCCAAGTTAAAAGCTGAAGATGGATGAAAGTACCAACCACTCCACCTGAGCGCATTGTTTCCTCAAACGATAAAAGATACTGAAGACTTTGAGGCAGCAGAACATTTCCAAACCATGATACTCCCTCCACCAAGATTTCCAGAGGGAAAAATATTCAACATTGATGCAGGATTCCAGTATCTGCACACAATTTACATTGTACCTTATAGAGGTTATGTTAATCATCATTTTTAATGATTATCTTCCTTTGTTTACAATCATAAAATATGTGAATCAATATGAATGAACAAATTATAACAATAAAACTCCCTAGATTATATTTCAAAAGTTTTTAATACCATTCAATTAAAACTTGTTTTGTGGGACTTGATGTTTCAGTAACAATCTTCCCCTAAAAACACACTTCCTGTCTCATGTTTATCATGTTGGTATCGCCTCACTTCCTGTCTCCCCCACCCGCCATGCTAGCATCACCTAGCAACAGGAAACAGCAGTTTATAGTGAACCGGGTCTGGATTTTGTTTAAGTCAGGCCTTTCTTAATGTCTATGCCAGTCATTTAATTTAGTAATCTAAACTGGCTGTCAAAGTGATGGATGTTTACCAGCACAGAAAGAAAAATGTTAATATCAAATTCCCTGCTCTATCAATTCATTAAAATGAATAAGAAAGGAAGCAGAGTAAGAATGTGCTTTACATTTTCATTTAATATCTTTGTCTGGCTGTGCCCTCCTTTTCACTAAGTAGTTCAAGGCATGTAGCCCAAGGACTGTAAACTCAAACTTTCCACTGTGTAAGTCTACTAGGCAAAAAATGAAAAACAGAATCCATGTAGGGGGCACTGGAGGCAAGTAGGACACCACACAAACATGATTAAATAGCTGACGTAATTTATGTTTCAAGCAAAACAATGTAAGATTGAAAAGTTATGGTGGAAACATCACCATAACTACTTGCGGCTTTGCAGAAGTACAGACACACCCTAACCAACAACCTAGTATTAGATCTTTACTGAGCTGTTCTTCATTTGGATAAGATGAACCTATAATTTAAAACTAAAAATGCTGAGCATTTAAGCCTCAGCTTTGCTCAAGAGCATATTTTCAAAACAGGATGCTTGTACCAGAAGTCACAGAACAAATAATGTAGTGCTCATTTCGAGAAACGTTAAAAGGTTTCTTTTAGGGTAAAAATACATTGACAACTAGAACACTAGATGGACATAAAGTGTTACTGATGCAAAGTAGTCCTAAAACCACAAAAAAAATACTTTGCCTTGTAAAGAAACCCTTACCCACTAATCACGAGTCTGTGAACGACAACAAGAAAATGTTGTTTTAATGTTTTGACCACATTTTGAGTATGTAATTTTCAGTATGTTCAGTACATTTGTATGTTCATTTAGTGCAAAGCCATTTAGTGTATTTCCGACTGACTGATATCCTCAGCAAGATGCACCAAAAACGGCTGCAACAACACTGATTAACACTTAAATTAGGTTATTTAAACTTTAAGTTCACAATAATTTAAAGAACTACACAAAGAAAAAAATCACTTTAAGTATCCGAATAAACTTTATAATCCACCTGAACTATGTTCCTTCTAAAATATTGTGGAGTCACATAGTTATCATTTAAGGATTCTTTTGATAAAAAGGTCACCCAGTTTATACCAAAGCATAGATTAATAATGAATGCTATGCTACATTAATAGTGACGTTGATGCTAATCTAAAACATGATTACAATTAAAAAGCACCCGAGACCTGCCATGCAAATTGTCAGACGACACACATAATTCAGAAAGTCTGTGCTTGGATGAGTTTTACATATGTCCCCACTATCCAGTTCTTTATGATGGAAAACCCCAGTGCACTGTAAGTAATTCGAAAAAGTCAGCATGGTGGACAGGTAGGTAGCACTGTCGTCTCACAGCAAGAAGGCCCTGGGTTTGATACCAAGGTGTGTATGTGTGTGTGTGTCCTTTTTCTGTGGAGTTTTTATGTTCTCCCCTTGTCTGAATGGGTTTACTCTGGGTTCTCCCCCACAGCCCAAAACATGCATTCGAGGTGAATTGGAGATACAAAATTGTCCACGACTGTTTAATATAACCCATGTACTGATTAAACTTGTGTCATGAATAACTGTTTCCTGTCATGACTCTTACCAATGGTGGACATTCAAATTCCAAATAAAAAGAAAGAATTATGCCTTTCTGAGTTAGTGTTTAATGTGTTTTTTTAATGTATGGCCCCAAGACAATATAATGGTCTATTTTTGGGGTTCTTTCTTAGTTTTGGTGTCATGTTGCAGTGGCCATTAAATGTACTGTGGAAGGGAAAAGGTTTCATCCAGTGTAATTAAAGATCTTTGGTTCTAAAAAATAATAGTCCTACAAACACCCAGAGGCTTGTAAGACAATGATACATTTTATATAGAAATAAAGACAAATACTTCTAACTGTATAACCATATAAGGTGCAATGACCTGTACACATGTCTGTCTGGAAACGTTTGCATTTGACTGTAGAACCATCAACAATTCAGTGAAGAACCTTTTTAAGAGTGAATGGTTAATAAAAGATTAACTCTGAGCCTTAACATAAAGTCTGATAGGTTCGATCAAAGGTTCGGAATAGCTTACCTGAACCTGGGGGAGTCTTTGAGGCACTCTTCCAAGTCCAGCTTGACAGTCATTTTGACATTTGAATCAGACAATTCACATAGACTCTGAAACCCCTCGTCTCATGAGGTGTGTAGCGTGTGCTCTTCCTCTTTCTTTTCTAAGTTCTTAAACCAAGTATTAAACTCTGTCCAAAATACTTTTTTCACGATCAGACTTAATCACAGGCTGGAGAATATTCACAGACTCCGGAAAGTATTACGCAATCCCAATGAAATCTGGTGAGGGATAGTCATATCCCCAAAGCAATCATGCTGCTCCTGGTTCTTGTTATCCATACATCAGAAATAAAAAAGACGTTAGGCGTGTAGATGTTAATACACGTTCAGTGGTAGGTACGAGGACGGCACGACTCTTCGTCTGAGGTCTGTTTTTTTCCACTGGGTGAGAATCTTCAGATTCAACTAATCCCATACGACTCACAATTCAAGACTCACCGCGGCGTTCTCTTAATAACTTCAGATCGTTTGGAAGCGATGCTGGTGGTGATCTGTCCCCTGGGAATAATAGAGATCTCAGAGCACTCTTTCCTCTTTTTGCGCCTCTGCTGTTGGTCCGCCCCTCACACACTCAACTTCCGGGTTCTGCACTCAACATATGATCTCAATCGTGCATACTACTATACTGAATAATATGCTTTGTTAAACAATAATATCCTGCATTACATTATTATACGTTATTTAGAAAGTAGTGTTCGATTAAATGTGCTAAAATGAGTAATATAACGTTTGTCTGACAGATACCTGAAACAAAAATGTCGTCACGTAACAGTGTATTATTAAACACTCTGCTGCTCAGAATCATGCAATGAGAAAAAAATGACTGAATAGTTTGTATTTAATAAGAACTTTTATTATGTTGAAAGGAATTAAAGCAATGACGGGCCTGGCATCTTTGTTGGTTCCCTGTCTGTGGTGGCAGGTGGGGCACAACAGGTTTAACAGGTATGCTGCACAGTGATGTTTGCTAACCTGTATCAACAAATGTGGAGTTGAGTCTAGAAACATCAATATTTAAGACGAGGAAAGATCCATCAAGAAACTGCATTTTAAAAGATGTTTTCAGAAGCAAGAAAAAACATCCAACTGCTGCAGTGCAACATATAAAACGCAGCATGCAATTACCCTGCTTTATGAATAACATGTTCTATGCAACAAAAGGCCCTCCAATACAAGACCAACAGAATAAAAAAAGACTAAAAGTGCATATGTAGCTATGTATATTAGTAAGGTTTGGTGTTCTCATGTGAATTTTACACTCAAAAATAATTATGTACCACAAAATAATTCTCCAGAATATTGTCTACATTGCAAAATCTTTATTTTTCAGCTGCTCCCATTCAGGGTCACTACAGCAGATCCTCATGCACATCATAGACTTGGCACCACTTAATGCTGGATACCCTTCCTGACGCAACCCTCCCGAATTGATCCAGGCTTGAGACCTTTGAACTGTGGGAGGAAACCCACACGAACATGGGGAGGACATGCAGAATCCACACAGGAAGTACCTGGATCACGTCTACATTGCAGTGTAAAAATTTGTTCTTGTCAGAGCTGGCATCTAGAAATGAGGAGATTGAATCTTAGCTCTTCTATCAAACTATATGGACCATGACTGGCTTGTCAAAGGGTGGAAATCCTGCGAGATCATGACTGCTGCAGTTGCGACCTCTGTTGTCTACGTGATGCTCTGGGCATGATAAGGATCAACATACCTAAATACAGAACTGCTGAGACATGGATTGTGAATGAGTCTGGTGGCATTTAGGACCATGACATTACCAGCAGGTTAATTAACATATTAATGCTGCAAGCTGAATAATTATAAAGAGAGTGAATGATGAAAAAACTTGCTCCTATGTCCAGTTTACATGTATGTGAGCACAACATATGTACTTTCATAAGTGGACAGGGCTGACTGAATTAACACTGGTACCTAACAGGCATGTAAATTCAGTCACTCAGGTCTAAGCCCAAGTAAGCATGTGGCTCCTACCGTGTGTTCTATGTAGTACGATCAGCCCAACAGTGAATACGTGTAAATTCCTGATGTAGTAGATTAGTAGATTCCATGACGTACATGGTCAGGAATGTATTTCGGCGTGTGGTTCTTATAGTTTGGCATATTAGCGAATGTAATCAGCTATTTTTACAGAAAATTAGAATCAAATTAGGCAAATATTAAACGTGACACTGTATTACAAAGTTCATTTGGATATAAACAAGACTATTGCGCCCTCTGTTGATAAAAAAATAGTACAAGACTTGCATCTCTGAAAACAGACTGAGGTAATCTGGGTTTTAAACGAAACGAATGCCAACGTGGTGCCAGAAATCTGCAGATTAAACATCAACGCAGTTTATTGTTTTCATTCTCAACATGATTGTAAGAACTTGCTATTGAGAAGCATTATGATGCGACCAAATCAATATTTTAAAGCATATTATAGCAAGAAAATTTCTAAAGTGATAGCTTGTAAGATTTACTCTATATATGTAGTCATTATGGACTCTTAAACATTTTGCTGCTTTGTTGATTTTTTTAAATAAATATTTAATATTTAAGTAATATGGGATATTAGACATTTTATATATTTTTAAAAAGTTAGTGGCAGCAGATATTCTATTAAGTTCTAATGCAGTTCACTTTTAGTGATATTGATTTTAAATATATGTTTATTGTTTAAATACTTGTTTAAAGACTGCTGGGAAAGCTTTGTCTTCAATATAGGGGGTCCATTGGTTCACCGAGGTATCAACTCTTTACAAGATTCCTTGTCCTAAAAACAGCAATGTCTGGGTAGGTGCTTAATGCCTAGTCTCTCAATTCTTTAAAATATTTTGTCCAGGGTGCCAATAAATCGTAGTCACATTACACGCTTTCTTTAGTAAGGCATTTGTACTGCTTTACTGAAAAGCTACCAAAAGCCTACTATAGAATGGTTGAAATGTGCAACCTGAGAATTAAATCTAAAATCGTCTAGGAAAGAATATATTAATTTCTTTTTACATTATTTTATTTGGCATTGATATGCATTATTGTTTAGATGATAGATAGTCTAGATTGCTTCCTGTATGAATCCTCAGTCTAGATTTCCAGAGTGCTGTCAGAGCCCCAGTAAATGTGTGTGTGTAAGTGGAGGGACGGGCGGGTTTACATGTAACAGGATGGATCTGAATGCGTGGCAAATGCAAAACTCGAGAGAGATACTGCTAGGTGGATGCGATTACTGAGCTTAAGAGAACAGATCAGCAATGAAAAACACAAGAGATCAAGGTACAGATGAACATTGAGAGATAAATAGGTTGTGGTGGGAAACTGGACAACCTGGTCAGTCGTGATTCGGGCGTGGGTTGGAAATGCGCATATAAGATGGTGGCGACAAATCAGATGGAAATCCTAAACCAGCCTTGAGAAGAAACGCAGTGGAGTAAAACGCAGAAGGAACTGTGCGCCTGTTAAATCTTCACTGCATACTTGACAGGCTGGGTGTGCTTGTAAACGTGTGTACGTGTATGTGTGTGAGTAACCGTGCATTAGTGAATGTGTGTGCGGGATCGACGCACCAGCATGTCGAACCGAAAGCACCGGGATAATCAGGAGATTTGCGCTCGTAAGGTCCGGGAGCTAGCCCAAACTGGGCCCAACAAGCATTGTTTCGAGTGCGGCCAGCCTGGAGTTACTTACACGGATATAACAGTGGGCTGCTTCGTTTGCACGTCATGCTCCGGAATGCTGTAAGTAGACCCATGATCACACTGTTTACTGAACCACGCCAGCCAGTGCTGTATCTTTACTACTCACTTTTGAATACCAAACACGTCGGTCATTTTGTAATAAGTATGTGATGTACGATAACTGTAGATCTGTATGCGATTCGAATCGTACATCGTTCACATGTTGATTCGCTAGACGATTAGTACAGTACTCCCCCACGTTACGTTTCATTTGGTCACGTGATCGGATTAGCGTCATTAAGTTTTTCTCTTGCACGTCTGCGAGCTTGGGTGCACCAATGATCACAGTCACAGTAAATCCACTTGGCCAACAGTGGTCATGGTATAAAACACAGTATTCTGTTGTCAAAGGTATTTCGATGGCGAACTTGTTGCACACCCCTTTGCACAAGAGGCATTATTGACATTTCAACTATGTACAAGTACAGATTTTCTCAAGGGCCAGGGTTCAACAAAGCACACGAGAACAAAAATACAATGTACACAGTGCACATAAAACTGGTTAGTAATTACAAACTCTGACAATTTCTAGACAAAAGCTGAGGATGACAGGATCAAAGACAAGATTGGGAGGGAAAACCAGAGTAAAAGGTGGAGGTACACTGGCATAATAATTGGTCCAGAGTTAGAAAGCTAGGGATAAAATTCAGATGACCTACTTCTATCTTGCAGAAACATTTATTTGTGATCAGAGTGATGGTGAGCTAGGTCATGTGTGGGCCAATTTTGATTATCTATAAAACACCAACAAGTCGAGGGCAAGAATACACACTTCAACAACTGGTTGGGACATACAGTTTACTATTTTCAATTAATCCTACTTATATTAAGTATGTCAACATTGAAACTACCTCCAAGACTGATGTTAAGCATTCCTGCACCAACTTCGAGTTACTGTTGGCTGAGCAATCACATGTGGTACATAACATACCAAAGGTGGCTCGGTGTTAAATAGGGTAAGGGTGAAATAACTGCTCAGAAATTGCTAGGCTCAAGTAACACAGTTTTCAGTGTTGAGTTCTTTGCTAGTCGTTGCTTGATATGCCTATTTGAAAAAAAACATGCTTTGCAAGAGCAGAGTGGCTTGCCAACAATTCCAGTTGCCGATTTGTGTAGTGTGAAAGCCACATCGACTTGAAAGTCTCCTGATTAGTCTTTATTTAATCACTCTTTTTAAATGTACCTGTATCTTGCACAGAGTTTAACATTTTATAACCATCGTTTAACTGCCACTCCTAAATCAGCATCACATTTCTTCTCTCTTTTCTTGTAACTGATTTGAAATGAAATACTTTGCATGAGCATTGCACATGAGGAAGTTTAGAAATGTAGAATGCATTGGCTGTTTTTTTTAAATCTTTTTTTAACGTGCCAGTGCTTACTAGTCCACCACTTTCTCTTTGACTTGTGTCTCTTACAGGAGGGGCCTCAACCCACCACACAGGGTCAAGTCCATTTCCATGACAACCTTCTCCCAACAAGAAGTAGAATTTCTGCAAAACCATGGCAACGAGGTAAGTGGCAGCTTGTCTACCAAGCAAAAGATGCACCATAAATGTCATGGTCAGGCGTGTAAAACACCTTGAATTCATAATTCAAATTTTAGGCAACTTGTAATAACAGGTTATATTAACACAGTTGTGGACCATGTTGTATTTCCAAATGCAACAACTGCATGTTTTTGGACTGTCGGAGGAAATCGGAGCACCCATAGTAAACCCACGCAAACATGGGGAGAACATGCAAACTATGAACAGACCCAGACCGCTCTCCCTTGTGCTCGAACCCAGGACCTTCTTGATGTGTGGTGACAGTGTCACTCACTTAGCCACCGGGCCACCATAACATCCATATAAATGCCAGTATAAACACAAGAGGGTTACCCAGCGCATCACATTGCATACAAGACCTGCTGCTTTAGAGTTGCTTTGACCAAGTTGTCCAGCAATAAAAGTGCTTAATTATCACTCATTTCTTCAATCTTGGCCATTTATCTTGCTTCCAGTGCATCTTGACTATTTATCTGCTACCTAAAATATCCCAAATATTTTATCTATTTCAAAAAACAGTTGTTGTAATGATGTAGCTGAACAGTTTATGTTGGTTTTGATTTTGAGTTTGGTCACAAAGATACTGGTGTATTGGCCAGAAGAAAATGTAAATGCCACAACCTCCACCATGTCATGGTTGGGCCCATAAAAAAGGACAGATGTAGCTTGCTGTCTGCTAAATGCTGTAAATGTAAATAAGGGTTAATGGACCACAGGTTTAGTACAAATATTTTGTAACACTAAAAGTTGTTCCATGTTTAATGATCTAAAATCATAAACATAAACCATTTGTCACAATTCCACTTCCAGAGTAAATACACTGTGTCTTGCAAAAGTATTCACCCCCATTGACGTTTTACCTAGTTGGTTAAAATGCAACATGTGTTCGAATGTTTTTATTTTATTTTATTTTTTATCTCTAGTGTAACTAATGTTGTGCACAATAGCCCAGGTTGATGAAGTGAAATGAGCTTCACGGTAACTTCAGAAATATAGCTGACAATGCCGCATGGCTTTCTGGGAAGTTGAATAACTCCACCCCTTAATTAACCATGTTACGTTAAATGTACAATGAATTACTAACAAACCACAATGCGCTTTAGGTTTACTTTGTTAACGATAAAATACAAATATGTTAACAACAAAAATAAAATATAAATTATTACTCCGGTACTTTTAACAAAAGTTGAGAGCGATTTATGATTCACATCTAATAATTAAAATGCAGAGCAATACGGAACCAGTCCGTATTTTATGGAACGGATGCCAACCATAAACGTTATTAAAGTGCAGCACCGTTCCAGGAGGCACTACAACACTCGCTCGATTAAATGCGGGTGTCACAGTTGGCACTGCAATACCGACTCACAGCACCGACTCAGCTGATTCAGAATCGTTTGAATTCTTTAAGACGCTCGAACCAAATAGTGAATCATCAAACCGGTTCTCTCCTTTAAGCTCGACGATTCGTTGGTAAATGGAAACCAATGGTGGAAAATGGTGGCGAGTACCCGACTATAAAAGCTTTTTAGACGATACAAATTCGCTATTGCTGTCTACAATCAACAATTCTTTTGATCCAAGGCTTGGTTGTATGGAGTTGAAGGAGTCGAGTCTACATAAGGAACGATGCCTCAGCTAACGTATTTGTTAGCTTATTTGGCTAACCGTAGCACATTCAGTATTGAGCCTATATTGGAATGGATGTGTTCCGTTATAGTTTTTGTCCTATTCTTTTGACTAAAATGCCATTTAGTTTTTGTCATAATTTAGTCCTCTGAATTGTTTTAGTCGACTAATTATCAGAATAAAAGTCGCCTGAAATATAAAGTAAAATGTAAATGCATTATCATAAGTTCACTTAAATTATTATATACACTTTTTATTATATACACAAAACGAAACCTTTTTAACCAGTTATGGAATATTATTAATGTTTGAACGTGCAATACACATGAAACATATTTCATACTTTATTCACCTGACCTTGCTTATTGAGCAGAACAATAACAAAATATTAATGACCAGTAGGCCTGCTCTGGCTAAAAAATATATGCATTGTTCAGAACAAACTGCATATTATTTTCTTTATTAAACTGGGTTCTGTAAAAGCAGCAGTGTCATTAGTCAAATATTTATTTGGTTCTATTCAATTTAAGGAAAGCACTTTGCTCTAATGTTACTCTTTACACAGCGTCTGGTTTGTAACAAGGTTAAATAAGAAATTTGTCTATTGCCTCTTCACATATGCTAAAGTAGTTATGATTAGATCTCTACTTAACTGCTCCCTACCACAAAACGAACCCAGTTCCGATTGGATGTCTTCCTTGTCAGACATTTTCAACTTGTTATTATTCATCAGTGGCAAGGTGTGGCAAGCTCATAGAGACTTACCCAAAGCGACTTTGGTGGCTCTACAAAAAACTGACTTGAGGGGGTGTTATGCACATTGAAGTTTTCTGTTAGTTTGTCTATTTGTTGTCTGCGTCACAATAAAAAAAAATGTAGGCATGAAATGATGCAAACCCTCAAAAAATGCATTTTTATTCCAGGTTGTGAGGTATCAAAACACAAAACGTGAAGGGGGTGAATACTTTTGCAATGCACTGTAGGGACATCAGCTGTATGTGGCAGAGGGGGTAGCTATAGGTCATGTGAAACTGGCCTGTTTAGATGGTATACTGACCTGAAGGTGAGACATGAAACGTATCTGTGAAAGGCCTCAAATTCTTTTAAGTGTTCTTGCTTTTTACACTTTCACTGATGTCAGACCCACGCCAAGTGTAATATCACTAAAAGCATTTTACTCATTACATCAACAGTTCTCTGTGAATATGTGACTGATATATTAGTGCAAGCTCTTTCTTGTATAACAGTGCTAAAATGCCGGTCTCGAAGCTCTGAGTCATTCCCCCTCCTCCTTCTGTACAAAGGGTCTGTTGACTGTAGCAGATTTATACTGTGGACATGATTGAAAATGGCTGGAGGATAGAAATTATCTGCAGGTGCAAAGATAAGATGCTACTAAAACATTGTTGTATAAATCACCATGTCTACATGTGTTCATGCTGAGATGAAAAAAAGTATGTTTTTAGTGTGATCTGCAGTGGAATCACATATGATCACATGGGATGAATGGAAGGCTGAACACATGCTGTTTTGGTGTATGCAGGTTGGGAAGAGGACCTGGCTCTGTATATTCAACCCAAAGACCGATGGCTCCATTGATACACGTGATTCACAGAAATTTAAGGAGTTTCTTCAAGACAAGTATGAGAGGAAGAAATGGTGAGTTTTGCGACTGCACATTACTGGGTCTTGAGTTCAATTCTATCGTTTTGGTTGCAGAGTTTAGGATGGTTACTACCTCCCTGACAAGCAAAGAAAGGGACTGGTTTCTTTACAATTCCTCTTAGAGTAAGTAGCTTACTGCTTTATGATGGTTGGTATGTTTTCTATGAACGTCCTAAGATTTACACCTACAGTCCAAACATACACCATCAGGCTAATTTGTGCTACTAAGAGCAGTCCTAGTGTGAGTGTATGTGTGTAAGTCTGTGTGAGCCATGTGAAATACCCTCGAAGTCATGATGTTCCTGCACAGTGCTTTTGCCTAGTGAATCAGACCCAGACCAGAATAGAGTGGTGGTAAAATAGTACAGTAAATAAATAATAAAAAATCTGTATATAATAGACAAGAAGGCAACATTCAATTGAACCGTTTTTGGTTTTGTTCAGGCATTTTTCCAAGAGTAAGGGCAGAAAAGATATGGAGACATCATGGAATGCTGGGGCTCAGACTCAAGCTCAGCCTCTGACTTGTCACCCACTGAATCCTGCAGGCCGGCCGACCCGGACCTTGGTGAGAGATTAACAAACACTAAACTTAAACCCCATAGCATTTATGAGGAGCACTGAGCAATACTGGGGTTGTAAATGTAAGATATGGTGCTACATGTTTACTGTGTTTTCTTTAACTCATGAATTTGATTGTGTTCTTTTATAGTCACAGGCTCAGTTATCATCATTTGATAGAGTTCAAGCTGTGTCTCCAGCTGATGTTCGTACAGAAGTGTTTACAGCAAGACCCATTCGATCTCAGAGCTTCAGAGACCCCACTTTCAAAGGCACATACTCCTTTCTTTCATCCATATCTTATTCTAGGGCTTATGTATTTTTTGTATCTTTATATAACCACATGTCTTGTAAATGATCCCTTCAAATGATCTCCCCCTTTAGTTGGAGAATCTGAACTTTTATTTAAGTGTAAAAAATAGAAAGACATTTATTCCAAAGTCATCAGGCTCAACTTCATTGTTCTATCAAAATATAAACTCATTTAGAAATTGATGCCTGCAATACATTTAAAATAATCAGAATATAGATGTGTTTCCCACTGACTTTTTAATAGTGCAGAAATTTTTACAGTCATGTGAAATGATTTTTTCTTACAATTTTATCCTTTACTGCTTATTCTGAAATATCTCAAAATGATTTTGTAATACTGAATATAAAGAGCATAAAAGCCATTTATGCAAAGTAGAGGCTGTTGAAGCTGCAACAAGAACAGTTTAGATTAATGCCCATTTTCTGAATTAACAAACCGTTGTACGTTTGTGATATGCAATGTACACCACAGAGGAGGAATTATCTTTCACTTTTCTTTGTTGAACTGTAAGCTCTGGCCACTCTGAAACTAATTTTGTTTCATGTAAGCTATTCGACTTGCTTGTGTTCTTCAAATCTACATGTCTCAAACCAACGTGTAACTAGACATTAATGAATGTTCATTAGGATATCTTTTAATTTCCTTTCTATCTTTTGCAGATTCCTTGTTAAGTGGGATGGAGAGACAGAGACCAGGGACAATTTCTCCAGCAATGGGACCCCAAAGTCGCCTCCCCTCATTTCCCGCCCTTCCTCGTCCTTCAGGTACCCACATATACAAATACACAGTGTTTTGCACACCATTCACATCCTGAAAATTGTCTATGCTGGCTCTAAGTTTGGTTTCTTTCATCCTATTAGCAAGTAGCACTTTCAAAAACAGCTTCACGCTAGGTAAGCCACTGAGCTTAATGGCTTGTCTGCTGCATGTGCTTGCACTTTCTGCCTGATCACTTAATTCAATGGGGGAACTGTGTGTGTGCATGTATGAATGTCATGCTTAAGGTCATCTTATGCTTCCTCATACCTGCACCTAAAAAGTCTAAATAAATATTTAAAAGGACTGTGGCATTTATAGTTATTGATAACAGAAGGTGTCCGTCAAATAATAAAGTGGATGGTAAAAACAGTATTCATTATTGAAAACGTTTAATTGGTGATATATTTGACATGGTTAATAAAAATGCTTAAAATCCTCAAAGCACCAAAACACCAAATTTTATTTTAACCAAATTATCATCTGTGTAACAGCAGTTATTTGGTTTAATAAAATAATGTTATATCCATCATCGTGAAACTGTACATTTACAGCAGCTAGCAGACAAAGCAATTTACTTTTGAGCAAAAAGTAAAAAAATCTTGTGTTTTGAGGTTGACAAGAAGGGATGTAAGGGGATGCAAAGGATGTGAACATGGAATTAAGTACTAGTTAAGTACTAGTTTGACATAATATCTTGAACGGGAATGGTTTTTGAGCATTGTTTACTAAACATTACTAAAAGACTCCCAATAAACACAATTATACATTAAACCAATCAGTGTATGGTGGTGAGAAAGGGTTCTGAGTGTCCTATCCATAACACATTTTTCACTCCCCTATGACCTGTATATGTAAAAGTACTGCAGCATCTTGCAGGCAGCATCTTGGAGCATCTTGCAGGCAAATTGAATTATATACACACAAAATAAAATTCCTAACAAATTCCCTTAAGACCATTTTGCAAAATGAAAGTTTTAGGAGCAAAGCCAGGGTTGGGAATACAAACTTTTGCAATATTTGCTCCCTCCCAATACACAATAGACATGATTATTATTTTTCAACATACATTTTGAGTATCACTATGGCCTGTTGGGTTACACCTACAACTAAAAAAAAAAGAATACAGAAAATAAAAAGTCGAAATCACCCATAGCATCGTTTGTGATAAATCGTGTCACATTAATTTCATAATCTTAGGCACAACAGTGGGTTTAAAAACAGGCTGATGAATATATAGACTAGTTAAATGAGGAATTGTTGACTCTGTATCTAAAATAGTTATTGAATTAAGTCGTTGTTGCAATGTAAATTGGGTATTTAACAACCTGTTACACACCAGAATGCAGGAAATGGCATCTAATTCATTAAAAATTATTTAAGGTGTCTTCTGATGCCTAATAAATGCTAGGTTAGTGTTGTTTTAAGATTTGATCCATACTAGCTCATTCTGCAGGTTTCGGATGGGTGAACATCTTGTACTAAAAATGTACTCAGTATTGCACTTGAATAGCTATTATTATCTGTCACATTTATACTAGAAATGACAATATGTAATCTGTTTTCTATTTCTTTTATTTACACGTTTTTTGAACATGCATCAGATATAACTTGGGTGGTTACCTGGGATAATATATTCTTAGACATTTTCCTGTAATCAGAAAAGAATGGAACATTGTTGGTATATTTTGGGTGGTTCAGCACCACCAGGAAACACCAGACAGAAAAGCCAGTCCAGTGACTCACTCACATCTTGGTGCAATTTAGAGTTGAGGGTTGAACCCAGAACTTGTAGAATTAGCTTTTCATTGTTTTTCTCCCACTTCACAAACACATGCCAATATGTCTGGCCAACTGAACTTGTCCCTTGTTGTAAGCAAGAATATGAAAGAGTGTGACACCCTTTTGATAGAATTGTGCCTGGTCTGTTTTATTTTTGGTGCATTTTCCAGGTTAGGGTTCAATCCCAAAAGAACTAAATTAGTATCAGAAGTGGGTATTATTGATCTGTCTCAACTTACATTATTGGATTGCAGGATTCCAGTCACATTTATTATTAAAGAATTACAAAAAATATTTAAATGTGTTTTATCTGATAAAGCCTGGGATAGGCTCCAGCACCCATACCCAACCAGAAAATGAACTGAACATTCATCATTATCCATCATTTAAAACAACGAATTCAATCAGGTGTTTAGAGAAGAGACAGAACAATACTGTTTTCACCATGTGACTTGAGATTGACTGCTCCTACTGACTCCCTTCATCTGCCTTAGGTCGCACGATATCCTCAGGAGGTGGAGCGCCATTTAGGACTGTACCTAAATCTTTAAGTTTGGATTTTGGTGGTCTTGGATCTACCCAAGCAGCCTTAAGTCCTGCTGGTCCACCTCCTGTCTCTCAGGACAGGTATGCTGCTGTGTATCAGCTCGACAAGGCATTCTTGGACACCACACCCACCACAGGTAAGATTGAATAATGACTTTATGTTTTCCAAAATGTTGGGTGCCTAGTCAAAAATTCCTTCAAGTGAGCCAATAAATTAATTACAGAAATATGAGTTTATATTTATTTTTATATATAATTATATAACTTCTCAGCAACAGCAGGGATGTTCATAGTTCAGTTTGATCAGAAGCACATTTAATGATCTAAAAATGTCAAAAAACAAGAAATCCCAATAACCATTATTTATATCTCATTACAAACTCCATTACTAACCATTTCAATCAATAATTAGTGCAATGTAAAAAGGACTTAAATCCCAGTAAGTTAGTCTCATGTTCTGAGTGACCTTTCAAAAATTAGGTACATTTTGAAGGAACTGTACAAGTATCAGTTGAGCCAGTATCTTAAAAGCTCAAATAATAAATGCTTACAGCCTTGCTCTACAAATCCCAAGTGGTTTTGCAATGCTTTATGTACTTGAAATGCTTTCTACATAGACAAAAGCCATGCCTGACCAGTAAGTTCCGACTTTCTTTGATTGGTGGTTGTTTCTGGTCACATCTGATCAATTGTTTTTTTTTTAATATCCCAAATAGTATTAAAATACCAAGAAATTTAATATTGTGAATTTACTTTGAGCATTGTTTACTCGATATGTCCAATATTACAGATAACAGCAAAAGCTTCAACAATAGCTATTATAGCAATTTTTTTTGTAATAACTTAATTCTCATAATTACTACAACTATAAATAAAGCTCTTCTTGTTGCTGCATGTACTATAGCCTATGTCTTCTCAGCTTTTTTGAGTCCATTTAGCTGAAAAGGAGGAAAATGATACACTGCCAGTGTTGCTGAGTTGAAGTTTCTTAAGCACCGGGCAGCTTCAAACAATGACAATACAAGTGTCTTCATCAGCAGTCTCTTATCTGTATCGGTTACATCTTCATCAGCATCTTTCCTGTTCTATTATGATTATTACTGTTTCATACTACATCATTATTATTATACTTTCATGATACACATAAACACATTCACAGAATGCGAGCATATATCTACATATGTATCACGATGATCCATGTACATTTGATCCACTATTACAAACACTAAAGGTTTTATTTCAAGCGATTGATGATTTGGACCCATATGATTAACAATCTTTTTTGTTGTAGCGGCATCCACGGCTGTCTCTGGTGGGCCTCCGCAATACAGCACCCTGTTTGGCAACAGACTCTCTTCAAGTTCTACACCTGCAAGGTATGAGGTGTACAGGATTACTTGCCAGTGAATTCATTCAATCTCCTGGCCACCATATGGATACCTTTTTACTAAAGCACCCAATGCGGTGTTGATATTACCATGATTAGTACAAACTGATCTTTTCTTTTGTATGTCTAGCTCCCCAGGAGTTCCTGAGCTCAGCTCTGCTCCTCAGACATTTGCAAGTAAGTGAATTGTCTAGCAGTTTAAAGATCTTGCAATATTACGCTATATCAGTTCAAATATGTTCATCTTAGGGTAGAGCTCTGAGCTATTAACCAAAGATAGGCGACTCAAATCCAGCCTCTGCTATGCAACCACTATTTGGTCCTTCAGCAAGAGCCTTAACCCTGCCTGCTCAAGGGGTGCCATACGATAGCTGACCCTGCGCTCTAACCCCGACTTCCAGTAGTAATGTTCATATGTTTATGTCTAATGAAAAATAATAATAATAATAAAATAATTCTTCTTTTTATATGAACATTAGGTTAAATTACATATGTTATGTAAATGATATGCTCCTTTTTAAATGGCAGTATATAAAGGAATGTCCAATAGCTACATGCTGATACCATTTTATTTAAGGAATTCTCAGATTTTGGTATCTGAAGGGGTCCTGAAATCAATACTCAACTGTAATTGAAAGCAGTGATATCTGAAAGCATAACATTATGCATTTTAATGCAGTTCATCTGGTATTTAAAAATTTTGTTTGTATTAAAAAAAACATCTGTCTTAACATGACTCATGCTGGTGTCAGCCTCCTAGCAACACAACTGGGAAACTGGGAGACCTTTTGAAACAGAATGACATACCAATAGTTTGTTTATTGAAATAACATGTTTCACAAATGATTCAAATACATTAGATGTATCTTTAAAATAAATACATACCTATATAGTAGGCAAATGACCAGTAGGTGATTTTAATTAACTTTCGTGTTAGAGGCTGTGTCATTATAACAAGATATGTAATTAAATGTTGCTTTCATAAGATCATACAGTCTTTTTCTAGTCAAGACAATGGCCTGGTACCTTGCCATGACTGTGCTGGAATGTTTAAATGTATTTTATAAACAGAATCATGAATAACAGTTCAGCATTTTATTTCAACAGTAAAGACACCACAGTTAAGAT
>JAYDZF010000032.1:14919923-14936034 GCA_034509105.1 Microcambeva barbata | reverse complement strand
GGACCGAAGATGTGTTTGACTGCAGTTGGTAGTGGAAATATTAGTTCTTAATGCTGGCATGTCTCCTCATTAGTTACCTAACTGTCAATAAATGTGAAAGATGATCCACAACCTTTGAATTGTTGATGCAAAGTCTAGATAGAAACAATGCAAATGTGGAATAATATTCTGTAGTTTAAAATCTGTGGCAATTTAAGTGAAAAGTCTAGACTTTAGTAATTTATATGAAATGTCATTGTAATGTTCTTGTGGTTGTTTTCAGGGCAACAAGCCATGGGTGTCCATTCCTCGTGGAAAGGGTATCCGTCTGACCATTGCTGAGGAGAGAGACAAGAGACTGGCTGCTAAGCAGAGCAGCAGCTAAGCCCACTTAGGACTAGCTCACAAATGTTTGAAATAAAATATTTACAAAAAGAGTTAAGAGTCTGCTTTATTTTATGTAAAATCAAGCTTGCTGTTTACTGTCTGCTTTTTTGTGTCTAAAATTATTTATATACATTTTTTGGATTGTGGATCAACTTATAGTTGCATAACCCTTGCCACGATCCAGAAAGAGTTGGATCACCACTTGCCTCCCTTCTAAAACATTGAGGCAGTGAGAAGTTAACTTTTTTGTCACTTGCTAAGCCAATTTTGACATTGTAACTGCTGGGACTTGTTGATTGCATTATGTGATATCAGCTGTCCCATTTTCTGGTGTCCCAACAAGTCCACTATGGAGTTAATTGGCCAGGTACTGTGTTTTGAAGTGTTTACTTAAAGTTGATAGTACTTTTATGTTTTGAGCATTTTGCAGATGCTGGTACTTGCAGTACAGTCTGAGCAATGAAGGTTAAGGGCCTTGCTCAAGCGCCCACTAACTGTTTTTACATTTTATATTACATGCAAGTTTGGCTTTCTTTATAACTTCAAATTCTCTTCTCGCTTCAACCTGTCAATACCAGAGTTTGGATGGAGTCATAACTCTACTGCTACTGGGCAAAGAAGACATCTAACGTCACAATGGAACAAGTGTGATGCTGGTCCCTGCTGGAGGATCAAGTGAAGCAGGACAAGTATAAAGATTGCTTGGTATATAAAGCGGTTTAATTAAATTTGAAATTGTTTATGATGGATTTGTCTGGGTTGGTAAACGTCAGGAGAGTGACCTAATTTTTAATGGAAGAGCTTTTTTAGAGAAATGAAAACTTGCAGTCAAATGGAGAGTAATACTAATGGATTTGGTCTGGGATGTCATTATAGCTCATTTAAATGATGTGTAAGTGTTAACAATTTTAGGGCTCATTCGACGTGCATGCATTTTTCTGGAGTAAGAAGATTTTAACACATGATTGTGCCAGTAGTATCACCCACTGCAAGGTTGTAAATTGTTTGTGCAACCTTTTAAGCGAATGCTTCATCGACCTGCTACTGTACTGGTCATACTGTATAATCATACAGGCATCAGGAAGGATATGGATTGAGTAATGGTCTGTGGCGATTTTCTGCAAAATCATTTTCCTGTAAGGAATCATGACTATAACTGCCCTTGAGGAGCTCTTTCAGTGGAGGAATGCACACCTGCATATGTGTTCCACTTTGTTCTGTCTTATTTCCAAAATGCCATATGGGTCCTGCTGGGTTTCAGCCTGTCTGTCCTGAAGTCTTTGGCCTGATGATCCAAAGCACTGCAGTATTGCTCAGCTCATCCTGTTCCAGCACTGTTAGGGCTTGGTTCCAAAATCTAACACCCACACACTGCCTGGTGTCCTTGATTTTAATGTACACTCTGCTTTTGGGTGGTTCAGGTGGTCTTTTTTAGCGTTAAAGCTAATAAGTTAAACCAAATTAAAGTCATTCAATGTGAGATAACTTTGTAGATCTGTAATACTAAGGAAATGGTGGATGATGGCATGTATATGCAAATCAATACAACAATTTTAACATGGCCAATATGATTGATTTGGGTTGGCTTTCAGATTTATCAAAAAATCAACTCAAAAATTAGTCACATGCATAAAAATGATGTAACAACTATGCTTTGGCCTTCAAAATCACTAAACATCACCTGACTAAGCACTTAGGCTATAGTAGTCCATTCTCACAAAGAAGACATTTACTTTAATGTGATCTGTTAGCAGTTTGATACTATCTAACTTTCCAGGCGAGCTTGGAATATGATACAGACCTCAAGTAAAACATATTGCATCCCAAGTGTGTAAATCTTAACATAAAAACTTTAACTGACATGCTCTGCTTTTAGACACCAGATCTCCCTAAAGTGCAAAAGAAAATACTTTGATCACTTTGATCTGATTACAGAGATCTTTAGTTTCAGGCTTGCATTTGACCAGAAGATGCCCCAGAAAGAAAAGAAAGGAAACAATAGACACACAGATAGGGAACACAGCCATTTTAATGATGTTGATGAGCACAAGTAGGGTCAATTCTTTGGTCCTTCAGGAATACTTGTACTCATGTGTTTGGCCTGGGTGTAGTAAAGTGGGGGGACTGGGAACAATGAAGACAGTCATGTTTTTTTGTAGCAGTCCAGCCTGGGCCCCCACATGTTTCCAATCAATAAGTCTTTGACGTCCATAAATCCATGCAAGAAGTTTAATAGTACAAGTGGACATAGATGATGTTGACCATCTTTACATGCTATTCTCCTCAGAATTTCACTAGTTTGCCAAGTATCCTCTAGTTCTGGGAAACAAAAACAAAACATGAGGTGAGCCAAGTTATGGTTTAGGCAGTAGTGAAAACATCACATGCACCAGATGTGAGCTTTGGGAGTGGCCAACATCTGGGCTGAGTGTAAGGTTTTTATTTTCTTTTAAACCTGGGTGTTTTTTTTCTTTCCAGTGTTGGAATGCAGCTGTTAAAACTCAAGGTTGCCAAGTATACTTTCTCATTGCATATGAGCTCTATTTCAAACTGTAACTCATAAACTTTGTTTTTGCTTCAGAATGTGAATTAGACTGTAGATGTGAGTGCCAATTAATTCAAGACCTTTTGTGAACTTTGTGGTCCTATCGACTAACCTGGCATAAATCCACTAATTCGTTTGTTTTTAACAACACCCCTAAATCCACCCCTAAATTTGACCATCCTATTAGCTTTTGCCTTAAACTATAGTTTAGCTAAAAAGCGAATTCCCCCAAACTGTTGCTTTTACCTCTTTTTGGGAAGTATTTATTAGAAGGGTTAGATCTTCTCCCACTGCCTTGGTGTGCCTACATTGGTTCAATCGTGATATTAAATATGTTAAATACGTATACTTATATTTTATTGAGCGAGCGGAATCTTAACAAAGAATCGGTTCAAACACTCCGGAGCCAATTAGCAGTTATTAGCGCTTGGAGAATCGACTCTTATTCGAGACTCTAAACAATTCGATCCTGAACACGTGACCAACAGCAAAGTTAGCGAAGATATGAGCTTTAAAAAAAAGTAATATTAAAGGCTATTTAGAAGAAATATAACCAAAATGCTTTTACTTATTGACACCAGTGACACAAGTTCAAAAAGCTATCAAGAAACGTAAATGACTGCTACTACTACTACTACTACTACTACTAGTACTACTACTAATAATAATAAATATAAAGCAAGCACGATTTTGTGGTTTTGTTTTGTCATCTCACAGGATATTACGTAAAGTTTAACAGTTCATGCAAGCTGCATGTGTTATAAAATGACTATATTTGGCTTGTTATTTTAGCTGTTGTGTTGAAGATTCACTGGTTAATATTTAACTGTCATTTTTTTATTTCAAATACGGTGGAGGTATCTGGAAACCAACAAAACAGTATAGCTAGCTAAACCCAATTTGATAGACACAAACGCACGCTGAGCCTGTTTACATTTATTTTACTAATCGTGTAAGAAATAATCAAGCAAACTTCAACACAACGTTTAGCTCCTACTTGCAAATTAATAGTTTAGAAGGAAATACAATATGCGGCCTTGTTTACCTCGGTATATGAGAAACAAATATACGCAAGCTTAAGTACACTTTTGTTTGTATTGTCTTTGCGAATTTGTTTCTGTGTAAGGAATCGACTCCTAAACTGTGGAGTTGACTCTCGGTTCTTGGTGCGTTTTGGATAGCTCTTCTTTGGACTGACTCGCAATCGTTCGTAGTCTGACTCACTTCGGCTCTTTTTCGGACTGACTCGCAGACTCCAAACCGAGTAGCGTTTATGAAGCCGCTCTATCTGCGAATGGATTATATAATTGCAGAACTAGTTTGTTTTAAGCTATTTAACCGAATTTAAAGGCGCTGTCACTTTAACCGATAGCTTTACTACCTGTAGCGACGCTACTTTCCACTATTGGATGAAGACGCGTACCTGAACTTGTGCTTGAATCTGGATGTGTACCTGGAGGCTTAACTGCATCCTGCTGAACATTTTCGGGACGTTCGAATCCTCCCTTAAGGGTGTTTCAGGGTGTTTAAGTCTTATATATCGATCAAACATCGCTCAGAGCTTCATGTCGTGGATATAAGCTACAACACTAAAACATGCGTTTTGTACTGGACCCGCTTCTCGGATCCAACCACCGGGTTCAGAGCATGGAAGCCCAGAATCTAGCAGACTTCGGAAAAGTGTAACAGTAAGTGAAAAGAAAACGAGCAGGATGCCGTTCTGTAAACGCATCATCGGCCCTAAAGATGTGTGTAAAAGCGCGCTTAGGAGTAGCGGAGCGCCGTTTGCGGACTTGGCGGATGTTTGCGGCTACAGCCTGTGCTCCATCCTCAGACAACTCTCGGATCTGTGCAGGCAGTCAGTCAGCATCCTGGAGGAGCTGGAAGGAGAAATCACCTTCATCTGCCATCGATCCGGAACATTAGAGAGAAAAGTTATCGGCTTGCAGAGACACGTTTCTGCACTTGCAACCAGCAAACCACCGCTCAGAAGTAAGACACGTTTTATTTCTTTTAATCGGAAAAAAAACTTTAAAATAAATGGATGGATGGATCACTTGTTGCATTTACGTTTGGGGTCTTACCAGAAATACCAAATCTCGGAGTTGTATTCGATAAGAAAAGCTATTCAGGTTCGTTTAAATTATGAATGTGTTACGAGTTCGAAATAATATTTCGAATTAATATTTCGACGTACATGATTTACTGCAGTTACATTTCCTAGCACAACAGTGCTGAGAGTCTGAACTCCCCGGTTCGGAATTCGTCTTTGCCACAAGTTGCCTGGGCGTGAGTTGGGATGCACAAAGAAGTGCATTGCAGTGCAGGAAGGGCAACCAGCATTAAAAGGCCTAATAAATAATGGTGACCAATGGGTCAGGCAGTGGGGTGTAGGAGCAAGAAGAATGAGAGATGTACAGCAACACGGTTTTAAATGACATGAACTTATCAATCACTTATATTTACTTTTTCTGCATTTATTACTCGCTGTTGTCTCCATCCAGATTCTCCAACTACTGACTCCCCAAAATACAAAAGGTGTAAGTGAGTAAATATATGGGTGTGACCTACCCAGGATAAATTAGTACCATGCACCCAGTTTAACTGGATGGAGCAGAGTCTACTACAACATTCAGGCTTAAGTGGTTAGTAAAATACATTGGCCAAATAAACAGTTATTGATGTAAATGAGTGGCTTGGTGGGTAGCTCTGTCATCTTACTGTAAGAAAAAGCTAGTTTGATTCCTACATGGAACAGTCTGGATTATTTCTATGTGGAATTTGAAATTGGGTTCAGGGTGTGTTCTGATGTTTCACTTAATTAGTTGTGATAAAACAAAGAATTCATGTATTGAAACATCGAATGAATGTAACGAATATTGACAAATACATACATCCATAAATATGACAAATACTGTCAGAGACATTAAAAACCAACAGCAAATAGGTTAAAACATCACGAATTGTTTGTCACTTGATTCAAGATGCAACCTCATTTTCAATCAGTTTAATAATGGATATGAGACTAAATCAAGAAGAAATGTACTCTCACAAGTTATTGCATTCTTCTCAGGAAGTATTAAAGTATTTAAATCATCATTTATTAATTGCTTTTTTGTATTTCTCTTTGGAATAAATAGTGCCATGACAACTGCCAGACACAGAGTGGTCTTCTCGTTCATCAATGGCTGTTTAGTTGTATTAGTCCCAGAGCAGTTCTAACTGTAAGCACACAAATAATATCACAAGGCTGTATTATTGGCCCACAAAGGATTTCAAACAAGTATAGCTATGGAGTTTTGTATAAGTGAAAGATGCACTCATTCAGATTGGAGGTCAGTAAACAGTCTTCCAGACCTCATTCTGAATGGCCCTCTTGTCGGCCCATTATAACCAGAAGAGAACAGCTCCACCAGTCTCTCGGGTTATATTAATCTCTATTCGAATAATCTACCAAATTAATCATTTGTTTTTCCTCTCCTTTCTCATTTTCATTTCTGCTCCATGGTCTTGGCATTCACTCACTCTTGTGCCTCCTACGCTGCTTTGTGTTGCTAAGCTGAAGAAGAGCAGAATATTTTCCCAGTGCACTTCCTTTATTTTTTTAAAAGGAAGCGCTTTCTTTACTTTGCACATAATATAACACATCTCGCGTGAACTGGAAGATCTGGAAGATCCTGATAAATGCATATGTCATATGGACAAAAGTATTGGGACACACCTTCTTTCAAGTGTTTTATATGGTCCATTTGGTATAGGTGTATATAATTAAGCATAATTTGTTAAAAAAACACAAATCCTTCTAAAGAGAGCCACACTGAAGGGCAGTTTGGGATTTTCTTTCCTTTTAGATGTTCCACAAACAGGGTGAGAGGTAGTATTATAAAAAATAAAGCATTTAGGAATCACAGCAATTAAGCCATGAAGTCAAAGACCATGCAAAGTTACAGGAAGTACAGAACATATAAATTACCAAATGTTCTGATTAGTTCCAAACCACCTTGGGATTAACAACAGAACAGAAAAAGCATGGTGGGAGCTTTCTGGCATGGGTTTCCATGGCAGCAGCATGCAAGCCTTACATCACCAAACACAATGTCGAGCATCAGATCAAGTGGTGTAAAGCTCACCACTACCACTGGACTATCAAGCATGGGAGACAGGAGTGACAAATAACAGATTAGAGTCAGAGTCAGAGTCAGAGAGACTTTATTGTCATTCCAGATACATACAGGTACATATTGAAACGAAACAACGTTCCTCCGGGACCACACGGTGCAACACAGAACAAAAGTGCAAACAATACAAGTGACAGTGCAACAATACAATAAATACACAAAGGCCTAGAATAAATACAAAAGATACATTTGAATCTAAACATTATAAACAAGTAATGTAGGGTAGATTAGTTTGGAATTGGGGAATTCCAGGAGGAGGTGGCTTATCTGATGGTGATGTGCCAGCTGTCAAGTTTGGTAAAGGAGAGATAGTGCTATGGGGTAGTTTTTTTATTGGTTGGCTAAGGCCACTTTGTTGTAGTGAAAGAAAACCTTAGACAGTCTGAACAATTGTATGCTTTCAGTATTGCAGGAACAGTCTGGGGAAGGCCCTTTTCACACACACACACACACACACACACACACACACACACACACACACACACACACACACACATCATTACTCAGACTTCCATTCCAAACATGCAACATCAGAACAAGAGAAACCAATCTTCAAGCTAAAATGAAAAGCATTCTACCACAGGTCAACTTCTCCTTCTGTTAGTCTTTCATCCTCTCCAGCGTCCTGTGGGAAAGCCAGCTGTGGGATCGGTGGATGGATGTGGAATGGGTTCTCACAGTACCCACATCACTGTTGATCATGATGTCACAAGTGGATTCATGACGATACGTGCAGCTATCTGCAGGCTACGAGCCAGATGCGAGTCAGTGTGCTCACTTCTGGGGAAGCGTGAGGATGAGGATGAGGTTGAACATGTGCTGTACAGTGCTTGTTTTTCCTGTTCCCGTGCAGCGCGTTCTCTCCTCTGATGAATCTTTGGCTCGGGAGCTGATGACACATACCGTGCAGCTCTGCAACAGCCATCTTCCCACTTCAACACTGACACACAACGCAGCAGAGATTTAGAAAGACCAGGTTTACATTGTTAGGTGTGGAATGTTGCTGTTTTGTGTTGTTTACAATTTGTTTAAACAACTTATTTGACCCACATTCATAGGAGCATTTAACCCAAGATTAATTTCTGTTAGTCATTTTTTAAGATTTTTTTTAGATTAAAATACTCTTTTCATCACTGTGTAACCCAATCTGTGCAGTGAAACACACATATACACACTAGTGAACACTAGGGGGCTGTGAGCACACCTGCCTGGAGCGGTGGGCAGCCCTAGCCATGGTGCCCGGGGAGCAGATAGAGGTTAGGTGCCTTGCTCAAGGGCAGTTCAGTCATGACCTGTCAGCTCTGGCAATCGAAGCCTTCTGATCACAAGCCCAGCTCTATAACTACCATGACTGCCTCTGAATACATTTTTATTGTTTTAATAGTAATCACTGTCACAATCGACAGATTCTGTCATAATTAATGAATGTACCATCATCTTTTCATCTGCATTGGGCAGGTTTGTTTTTAGATCAGCATTGTGTATGGAGAGCCACACCCTGAGATCTGTGAATGTGCCCTTAATCAGCCAGCGCAGGTCATACTTGGATCAGTTATGAGGAATAGTGGTCCGGGTCCCACAGCCAATCATTGTTCAAGAAGGCACCCATTCATGATTTAAAAATATATATATTTAAACTAATCACATTTTCATTTACCCTGATGCGCTGGATTGTTTGGTTTCCAGACTGTCATCTGAATTGTGATTACCCATCATGCATGTTGAAAAGTACACAGCTAAGATCGTCATTAAGGCTGACATGACATATTAACAGAATTTTCCAGTGGTTTTTTCATTGTACATCCACGTACAATCAAGTTTTCCATTACTTACTACCAAGTGTCATTTCCGGCTCCTTTTCTTTGACAGGCTTGGAAAAGTCAGTTTCTCACACTCTGGATCCTGCACTGTGTTTATTTTGTCCCCTCATCCTTAATGATTCCCTTAGTCTAAAAGCTCATAGTTTTACTTCCTGGGGATCATCACACTGACACACACACAAATGGAATATTTCACACAGTCAGATCTCTCACTGGGAGATTCCAGAGAGTTGATGTTTGTAAGACGTGGTAATCTTCCCGGCAATCGAGTCTGTGTTTTGTCTTTGGTGTTTGTGTTTGAAACCAGACAGGTTAAATTATTTAAGTTCCTGAAACCAAAACACCAGAAGCAATATTGAAAATATTAAAGTTCATTGAATCAGTAGTTATTAACCTTTAAAACAGATACAGTTATTTTAGAATAAGAAAGCTTTTATTTGTCATGGATTCATAATTAAATGTATTTTTTGCAAGCTGAGGTCAGAGCACGAGGTCAGCCAATTGGTAGCCCAAAATCCTACCCTATTTTCACAGTTTCTATTTTTGGGTGACTTAATGGTTTGGTGGGTAGCACTGCCACCTCACGCAGAGAAAACCTTGGGTGAAGAAAACAGGTTGATTCCCAAATGGACACGTGTACCTGTGTTTGTGTAGGTTTCCGGGTGCCTCCCACAGTCCAAAGATATGCAGTCAGGTTGATATAGGGAGTAAATTGCCCTGGGTCTGAATGTGTGTGTGTATGTTTGCTTTGTGATGGACTGGTGACCACTCCTGTGCATCACTGCTGGACCCTCTTAACCAACTGCTCAAGTTGTAGTCATAATTGTGTTTACAATTTAGGGTAATTGTGGAGTAGCGGTTAAGGTACTGGACTTGTAATCAAAAGTTTGATGGTTCTAACCCCATCACAGCTACGTTGCCACTGTTGAGCCCTTGTGCAATTGCTTAAATGATATACTTTTCAAAACAAAGAACTAAAACATATTCTTGGTGGAGCAGGAAAGGACCCCCCTCCCCCCAGAATATGATTTTATTAGCAAAATTAATACCAGGTTTGTTACAACTCTGACAGGACTGAGTCCTTGTGGTTTTGGTTTTGTTGATGTTTTTGAAGAAACTCAACATTTTCACTTAATAAAAGTCTGTAGAACAGCATTGCTTATTTTCAGCTGTGCTTGTAGCCAAGAACATTCCTAAATGTCAAATTTCAAAATAGCCATAGTGGTGCAGAATGGCTGTGCACTCAGTTCGCTGTGTTATTCTAGAATGCAGCATCGAAAAAGAAAAATTCCATTCTGGGGCTGGGTTGGCTGTATCAATATACCGTTAACATGGAATAGAATTTCTTCTAAATTGGAGAATAAGTTCTTGTCAGGATCAACAAACAGGCCAAGTCTGCCTGTCGTAATAGGTGGGAAATGATTTCCAGATGACTATGGACTCTGCGGCGCATTAAGCAGAGAACGCCTCGGAGGGAGGGGCAAGAAAGCAAAACAACGGATGAAATGCTGAGAGGGAAAAGAGGAAGGCCAGTCTAAGCTCTCATTAGACCTAAAGCTTTTTCGGCACATTTAATACAACTTACTTCTTTATTTCCGGGCATAAACTCTTTGTGTAAAACGGCATGTAGGGAAAAAAAAAGCTCTGCTAATGTGTTTTCAGCAAGACAAGAAATTCACAATAGACAAAACATTTTCCTTTTTCATTCTACATGTATGCTCTACAGGGAACCCCCGAAATTCGCCTTTGTGGACTCACCACAGCGGATGTTTCACCACTAATATATTATTTTTCATTCATTTTAACATTTAGCTAAATTTACATTACTTACACCAAAGCCACAATCAGAACAATGGTCTATTCACTGATTCTAGGTATTATAAAAATAGGTATTTATTGTTTTGTTTTGTTTTTTTACCATGACTAAAATCCTAAATAGAATCTACTTACTAACAAATCTTGGTTAACTGGACCAAAACTTGGCCACCCTTGTTTTAATATATTGTATTGTCTTTTCCCATCCAGCAGACTACCGGCAAATTGTATCTCATGCTATTATTGCCAATTGTGCCTGTAGGAGGTACCCAGCTGACCGGTAGCAGAGCTGAGATTCAAACTTATAAAGGATTATATATCGGTGTTATTTTGGACTCATTGGTCAACTTGTTTTTATCTCATATTTGCTTCATGTATACGTTCATTTAATGCAATCTTTTAGTTTGGTCTTTAACTTTTCTGTCTATTGTCTATTGTAAAAAGTGCTATACAAATACAATTGACTTGGCATGAATATAATATGTCATATAATAGTCATATGTAATTAAAAGTTGAACTTTTGGGTGACATGGTGGCTGGGTGGGTCGCACAGTTACCTCACAGGAACAAGGTCCTGGGCTCAATTTCAGGTGGGGCAGTCTGGCAGTCTGTGTGGGTTTTCTCCAACAGTCCAAGAACATACAGCCAGGATCACTGGAGATATGAAATTGTCCTATAGTTACCTATCCACTAGGATGCATGAACCTGTGGTGTCGGTCACAAGCCTGGATAAATAGGGTGGGTTGTCCCATGAAGGGCATCCGGTGTAAAACGATGCCAGTCAATGATGCAAATCACGATTCACTGTGGCGACCCCTAATGGAAGCAGTCGAAAGAAGAAAAGAAAATCTAATCTGGGGGTTTTGAAAAGAAAACATTTTTACATTTTGCTTTGAATTTGAGTTCGGGCCTTGTCATATAGTTTGACAAACATCATATAATAGTGAAACTTTTTTTTGATTAGAAGAAGGAACTGATGTCGGGACAAAAAAAAAAACCTAGAAAACTTAAACATAACAGACACATGAAGGAATGTGCTAGAAACTTTCTACCACGTTGTTGAGCAAGTTCATTTCATCAGAAAGTAAACTGCCGTCAGGGTGCTGTGCAGTGTTGGCATCATTACTCAGTGCTGGAAGGTGCGAGCGAGCACCAAGAGAACAAACGGTGCTGTTTGGAAATCTCATGCTGACTTTTAATTCTGCTCCCATGATATGGACCGTATGTGTGAAGGCACCTCTGTGTTCCAGTAAACCCCAGGCATCTCAGCTCCACCCAGACAGCTCCAAATCCTCTGATGGTCCTGTTGGTAAACAATTCAGAATGCTTTTCCATGATGTCTGCACTGAAACGTTTGAATTTTAAAGGTACAGGCAGTGGTTTCTTTTGGCTGTAGTGATGGTTATTCTCAACTAAGCCAGAGCAATTACAATAAATAATAAATATCTTCTTATGGTAGAAAAAAAACAACAATCAATACAAATGGGAACTTATTGAAAGCAAGAGTTACTTTACTATCCTGATTGAATAGAAGCTCCATATGATTAGTTTATTCTTCCATATAGAGGATGAATACAACACTACTAAATTCACCGCAAATTGGGCTTAATTTCATAGACCTTTGAAAATCACAGATTTCTCTGGGTACTCCGGTTCCCTCCAACAGTCCAAAGACATGCTACCAGGTTGATTGGAGACACTGAATTGTCCTGTAGGTTCCACCAGGGTGTTACCTTGTGCCTTGCACCCATTGAAGAGATGGGATAGGCTCCGACCCTGATTAAAAGACAATGAACTGAACTGAAATGTGAAACCAGCATTATTTGGCATAGTTTGTACCTACTTCAGAAATAAAAAGCGTTGCACAAATACAGTCTTTTATTTTTTAATAGTAATAACAAAAACAAACTGTTAATAAATGTTTATCTTATTTAATGTTTTAATTGAAATTATTACATTTCTTTTCGTTAAAAACATTTTTAAAAATGATATTGTGAACCGAGTATCATGACTCATATCACATCATGTGTAGAGTGTATCGTTACATCCCCATATTAATATATTACATTTATAATTGAATGATGGAATAAACAGAAGATACAGTACACAGCTGGATGTAAACATGTTCAAACATTTTCCCACCCCCTCCTCTGCATCCACAGAATTGGATGCTGTTACCTGAGTTGTATTTTTAGCTGTGAAGTCTGGCCCTTCTAGATTGCTGAAGAAGTTAATGCTGGTTCTGATAGATATTTGTCAGAACGTCTGGTGGTGAGCAATTACATTAGGTGGTCAAGTCTCATTGCAGTCAGTACCTGCTTTGTTTGAGTGTAATGACTGTGGTTTTAAGATATGCTAATGGATGCTCACTGCTTTTCCTGTCATTTTGGAGCAACAGTATATAATTCTATTTGTGGCATGGCACGGATGCTGCAGGAGGATTTGCTGCAGTGTGTATGAAGTAGCACAAAGCTAATCAAAGAGAGAGAGAGAGAGAGTCTGAGTTGGGATGGAGGAAGATGCAGGCAGCAGCATCCTCTCTCTCCGACTCACGTTCAACTCTGTTTGACAGAGGAGCGACTAGAGATTAACATCCCGCTTTCTGATCGACGGCTACACCTCAAGCCACATGGGAAATCAACAGCCTGTGATAGTGTGTTTGAATATGTGATAGTTTGTGAGTGTGTGAGCCATTTCGGATGCGGACGGCGATGCGGTGGAAGCGGAGGAGGTCTCCAGGTCAGGAGAGGCAGGTGGATCCAAAGAGTGTGAACACTACGTTCAGTGTGCCATTTTTCAGAGGTAATACAGTGTGTGTGTGTGTGTTGAGAGGTTTGGATGATTCATTTTGAGGTGTAATTTTGATTACAGTTGTAGATATACAGCCTGGAAAGAATACAAGACCACTTTTTATCAGTGTATTTAATTTGTATTAATATATTTTTAAATTATTATCTTTTTTTTCTCAGTTATGGACATGTGATTGACCAAACTGAGCAGTGTTGTTTAATTATCTGGTAGTTCTTAAACTTAAGCTCAGTTTGGTCAAATACACACCCATAGGTCATAGCCTAGGGGTTCAGGCACTGGAGTAGTATCAGCAGGTCACTGGTTCAAACCTCACCACTGCTAGTTTGTCTATGTTCTGCCCTTGAGCAAGGCCCTTAACCCTCATTGCTCAGACTGTATACTGTACCTGCACTGTAAGTCGCCTTGGCTAAATGCGTCTGCTAAATGCTGAAAATGTAAAATGTACACACTGTATGTGTATCCAGTGTAATTGATGATTTGTTGTGCCAGATGTTCACACTGTGAGAAAGGGTTTATCAAACCCTGGATCATCATCCTTTGGGGAGTAAAAAATGGAAAAATAATAATTAAATAAATCAACAAATTTTAACTGGTTCATAAACACTGAACTGTTTCTCAAACGTCCCTTAGTGGAGGCTTTACATTACATCTTGTAAACCTCAGTGGGGCCAGATTTCCACTATTTTTTATTACATAAGTATATTTGGTTTCAATCTGCAGCAAGGAGAAATAAATACTGCTCTCTGATTGGTTAATTTCAAAAGTCCTACCTCTGAGTACAGGCAGATTTCCCCATCCCAAACTGCTCTTTCCTTTACGGTGGTTTTGTGTTCTCTACAGTACTACAGTAATGTGTACAGTATTGTTTATGTGAAAATTATGTAAGTGATATTGTTGTATAGTTTAGCATTAAAGGTTGTACAGGTGTTGCAGCAGTAAACACGAAACTCTATTCGGCGTCTTTGGTTTGGCAGCTGCATAAACAACTGTGGTGTCTGTACGGAGCGTGTGTCGGAGGGGGAGTGTGTCTGTTAAGAGGATAGAATGGGGGGGTGGGGATAAAAGGAAAGAACATACATTTAGCATTAAAATAGTTAAAATATATATATTGCCATGAAAGAAGCTTACATTATTATTAGGATGATTTTAAAAATTGCACAGGATATTTGCGGTTGTGGAGATATTGGGGGTTTAATGACTGAGGTCATAAACTCTGAATCGCGACTTCGTGGGGGTTAACTGTAGTTTAAAACCCCCTGCTGTATGAGACTCTTTGAGCCAGAGCTGTGTACACATGAACGAGTAAATATTGCTACATGTGCAGATGATTATAAACAGCAGTTGCCAACTTGGCTGACATTTTTCATTTTGAGCTTGTACGGGCTAACGTTTTTTACAATTGTTTGAAATCCAGATGAACAGTATTGTTTAATTGTTTGTAAGGATTTTTTATGGTATAGCCATTGGCTAGCACATGCCCAAAGCATTTAAATAAACTATCAGTGGCTAAATCATGTACCGTGCACTTCACAAGTTGGTTAAACATCGGATGTTTAGCTTTTCAGCTTAGCTAGTGAAGTGGTTGTATTTGAGTTTGCCCGTCAATCCTTTCAGCTGCGTGTATACAGTCTTCCTGTGGATCACACAGAGCATGCATGCCTGCAGCCTGACTCAACATCTGCACTCATTTCTACCATTTCTTTTGTAAAAAAAAAAAAAAAAGGAAGAAAGAATGAAAGTAAAAGAAATAGAACGGAAGAATAAGACATTCAGTAGTGCAGTCTGGCCCATGGGCATGGAATCTTTCTTTCCCATCAATCACATGACATGACCAAGCATTAAATGAAATGTTTTGTTGAGCAAGTGATTCAGTTTTTTTCTAGGTTTAGTGAGTCGTATGTCTGGGAATGTATTGATTTAAAAATTTATTAATTAAGCTCTTGTGACATTCATTTAAGGTGTAAATGCCAGAAAACGAAGGTCCTGGGTTCGAGCCTTTGGTGGGGCTGTCCGAGTCCTTTCTATGTGGAGTTTCCCGTGCCCATGGGGGTTTACTCCAGGTGCTACGGTTTCCTCACACAGTCCAAAAAAGGACTATTTGTAAATTGGAGATAGAGAATTTTCTATGACAAACTTGTGTACTCATGAATGTAACCAAACTGTAAAACAAGACGTTAAAATCCCAGTAAACAAACAAACCTACCAGAATGAGGTCAGGAAGATAACACCGTTTATGAATTGAAGAGATAAAGCAGTGAATCATTCATCAGTGAATGGATGCACTAGGAGAACGGTTTTGAATGTTTTTGGTCTGCTAGGGTTTCACCCTACATTAGTGTTGTTACAGTGTTACATTAGTGTTACATTAGTGTTGTTACAGTGTAACATTAGTGTTGTTACAGTGTTACATTAGTGTTACATTAGTGTTACATTAGTGTTACATTAGTGTTGTTACAGTGTTACATTAGTGTTACATTAGTGTTGTTACAGTGTTACATTAGTGTTACATTAGTGTTGTTACAGTGTTGCATTAGTGTTACATTAGTGTTGTTACAGTGTAACATTAGTGTTGTTAC
>JAYDZF010000032.1:14900579-14918531 GCA_034509105.1 Microcambeva barbata | reverse complement strand
TACATTAGTGTTGTTACAGTGTTACATTAGTGTTACATTAGTGTTGTTACAGTGTTACATTAGTGTTGTTACAGTGTAACATTAGTGTTGTTACAGTGTTACATTAGTGTTGTTATAGTGTTACATTAGTGTTGTTACAGTGTTACATTAGTGTTGTTATAGTGTTACATTAGTGTTGTTACAGGGTTACATTAATGTTGTTAGTGTTACATTAGTGTTGTTACACTGTTACATTAGTGTTGTTACAGCGTTACATTAGTGCTAGGGTTCCTGATATTGTCTGATAGCAGTCCCGAGGACTGATGCTAACTCTTTTCTGCTTGACAATTGAAAGAAATGAGCATGGCACTTTGAAAGTTATGTGACAACACAGTCCCAAACTCTAAAAGTATGATGCCTAGTGGTTAATCTACTGAACTAATAATCAGAAAGTTACTGGTTCAAGCCTCACCACTGCCAGGTTTCTGCTGTGCTGTTGGGCCTTTGTGCAAGACCCTTATCCCTCAACTGCTCAGACTGTATACTCAGATTGTTACTATCACAGTACTGACAGTTGATTTGGATAAAGGCATCTGCTAAATGCAGAAAATGTGTATTTATAACTGCAAAACAAAGCTTGAACAGATAGACATGTGGCAGCTAGCTGACAATTACTGAAATACAGGTTTTGGTACACTTCTTTCTGGAATTTTACACAATAAGACTGGACATTCGGCTTTCCAGATTTTTCTGTTGAAAAGGAGTTCTGATAAATTGAGCTTTGGATTGAGGAGTGCAAGTCAGTACACAGAAAGTGAAATGCAGTCTGGTATTTGGATATAAGTAGAGTAAGAAAACAGTTGAGGAAAAATAAAAACAGCCCATCTTTGTGGGATGATCCTAATATTTTGGCTCATAGAGGTACATTATGCTAAAAAGTCTCAATAAAATTAAAGTTTAAATTAAATTATGTATTTATGTTCGTTTATGTTCCAGCATTGTTTTATGAAAGATTTTCTGTAACAAGTAGAATTGAAGATTACATTGAATTATACAGTTACATTCATTCACGTCCCAGCATTGTTTAATAAAATATTTTATACAGGGATTATATATTTAAATAAATGTATCCATAAAGATCTTGTTTATGTTGAGATGTAATGTGGTTTGTGCTATGCTTATTTTAAAAAAAGCTTTATTTTTACTCAAGCATCCTCTGAATTATATTACAAATTCTTCAAATTTTGCTGTAGTAATATTCCGACTAAATTATTCACCTGCTGCAGAAAATCATTAGCTCATATCTGGCAGATATACCTGTCTTTTTCTGTGTTGTTATTTATATATCGGTGCATATTAGCATAGGCAATACAAAACAAGCAGATTTTATTCTGCTTGTTATACACCCAGAGTAAACTGATACAGGGATACAGGGAGAACATGCAGATTCCACATAGAAAGAACCCAGACCACTCCAACTGGGGATCGAACCCACACGGGCCTTCTTGCTGTGTGTCACTGGTGTAGTGCTAAATATTATGTGTAGAGTTTGTTAGATGTTAGATGAGTTGTGATGTATTTTAGCAGAGCCTTTTAATTGTTGGTCTGATCCAGGACTAGCATCCAGATGCCAACTATGCCAGCGACAATAGTGTAATATCAACTCCACATTAAAATGTCAACCTAATTGAATTAGTATGATCTCATGGTGGTAACCAAGCACTCTAAAGCCTTTCATACTTTTAGATTCTGCCTCCAGTCTTACTTTTCCCTTGTGGAGTGATGTCATGCTTTCTTTTCTGCTAAACTATTTATACTGTTTCTCTATCCCAATCTTTGGTTTTAATAAAGGGGTATTTGGGTCATTATGGTACGAAAACCTTACCATTTTCAACAGTCAGCCTTATTTACCCAGACTTTATGTAAGAAATATACCTGCATGAAAAAGAAAGGGAGGGGATGTAGACTTATAACCCATGTTTGTATTGTTGCAAAGAAAGACTGTAGTATTAGATGTAATTGTGTGTGAGTGTGTGTGTGTGTGTGTGTCACAGAGGTGAGAGCCATAAGGGCGTCCACCAACAGCTCATAATGCACAGCAGATGTTTTCCTTTCTCTCTACTTCTACTAGTCCAAAGTCATGTGACCCACAGTGATGCAAGCTGTTTTCTTGCTCGTCCTTTTTCCCCCTCTCGTTCCCCACCTGAGGCTTTAAACGCTCCATTAACACTGAACTGGTGGTTATCTCAAGGGTGTTGATTAGTTTAAAGCAACAATATTCTCGGCTGTTTTTTTCTTTAAGCATCACCCCCACATTTACTACCAGTCTGTGCTCATAAAATAAACATTTACCGTGCTAAATGGTGCCTTATGGTTGTGGCTTCTATGCATGTATTCTTGCTGAATGAGGTTTCATATCGTGTAATTGACATTTAAACCACTTACCACTGACCTTTTTTATAAGATGTCGTCAACAGAACATTGCAGAGAGACACAGATTCACACAGACACAGATTCTCCACATTTTTCAAAACACTGAGTTGAGGTATTGGCATTGTGAGAAAGAACCCATGTTTCCTAATTCTCTTTAATCAGATTTATTGTGCACTTTGAAGCAATTAAAGCAATACAGCTTCATTCATTGGATTCTCTTTTAATTTTCTCATGAATGATAAAAAAGTTTACATCCCAAAAATGTCAATATGGTCAGTCAGTGTTGTGTAGGGTTTGAGTTTTATTTAGGTAGCATGTGAAGGACTAAAACTGCACAGTAAGCCAACAATCAGGCATTATTACCAGTGACAGGTGAAGTGAATAACTGATCATCTCAGTATTGCAGCACCTATTAGCGGGTGGGATATATTATGCGGCAAGTAAACATTTTATTTAGTATTAGTATTTAGTATTTAGATGGATAAACAACAGGGCCAGAACATATCTACAGCTCTTGTGGGGTGTTCCCGGTCTACAGTGGTAAGTATCTATCAAAAGTGGTCCAAAGATAAAACAGTGGGAAACCTGCGATAGGGTCATGGATGACCAAGGCTCACTGCACCTGGGGAGCAAAGGCTGGCCAGTGTGGTCCGATCTAACAGACAAGCTACTGTAATGCTGGTTCTTATAGAAAGGTGTCAGAAAACACTATGCATCACAATGTGTTGTGTGTGGGGAAACATTAGGAAGGTGGTCTATATTGATGATTGTAATAATTTTTGCTCCTATATATAGCAGCATGCTATAAATCAAATATTTTACTAATACATTCTTTGCATGGCAGTAGCTGTTATTTTCATTAAGTTCATCGTTCATTGCAGTGTAACAATGGCACAATAAGTCTGTGGCATGTTCAGCAGTTTATCTTCTCTAACAAGTCATTGGGTTTCCTCTGTATTAGCCTGTTTGTATCCACCATAAGGCCGTTGGGGGAAATCACAGGAAGGATAAAAACTCATGGTTTTTGTTTACAGGCTGTCTGGTGCCATTGACGTTTAGCAGCATTTTCCCTCCAGTGTTACTCTGAAGAACAGAGAAAGAGGTTTAAGTAAAGATCGAGTTTGTGGCTGGAGTTTAAACTGTCCATCTTCTTGTGCTAGCTCAATACAACAATGGTGTGTACACGTGAACTGAAGTGAACGTTAGAATATTTCAGACACATAAGCCTGGATGTAAGATGACTCCATGCCGGTGTCTTCTTTGCCTAATTTAGCACTACACAAGCTCTCCTCTGTGTGTGTTCGAGTGCAATTATGTAACCTACGCTTTTGTGTCCAAATGTTGTGCTATGCCTTAGACTTACTCTTAGTAGTGTATTTTCTGATGCTGGGTGATTGTTCTGGATTAAAAGTTGTTTGGCTGACCACATACACATCACAATGCTACAAAGAGGACACCGCCTTATATTAACTATGTGGTAACTCGGCAGCCAGCTTGCCAAGATCATTATAACATCAAAGATTATTTCTCCAGTTTGTCCTAATTTTTAGAATCTGCCAAAGAAGCTTTTTTAAAACTTGAATATACTAATATTGTTCTAAGTAAAAGTGTAGTGGTATGTGTGCCCTGTGATGAACTGGCAACTCCAGCATGATTCCTACCTTTTGCTCAGTGAATTGGACACAGGTTGACCCTGAAAGACAGTAGTCATGTATTAGGTTTAGGCTATCAATTAAAAGGTTGAGAGTTTATATCACAGCTCTGCCTTAAAACCCCTGTTGGGTCATTAAACAGGGCCTTTAGCCCGTCTACTCTAGGGGCACAGAACAGTGGCTGACCTTGTGTTTTGACCTCAGCTTCCAAACAAACTAATGTTGGAAGAAAGGATTTATTTGTACTGTACACCAGTATATGTTTGACTAATAAAGGCTATGTGAGGCATAAGCTAAAGCAATGGTGAACAGACAATGAATAAAAGAGCGTCTAACTGACATGGCCAATACATAGATCGTACAGTGTGTGTGATCGTACGTCATTCAAAGAGAAATACATTTATAAACAGAATCAGCATCTTTTATCATTTGGAATTCTTTTAGTTCCGGAAGTACAAGGAATTTTGTTTGGTTCATGTGTCGACATACATACACAAGTTAAATAGTCACAAGTATATTATTTTAACATATAATAAAATAAAGAATACACCAGCAACTTGAGCAGTACTGCATTCAAATATGCAATGAGAAAATATTACTAATTCTTATCTGTTTATATTTTATTATAATTATAGATTTATTTATATATTTACATGTAATAATGAACTGGTCCACATACTCCCAATGTGTGGCTATTCTCCTAGTTTGCAAATGTGTCAGTGTCTGATCGAGTGGATAAATAAGGTAATAAAAGCTTTGCAATGGTTTGACGCGCCCTGTCCAGGGTGCATTTTGATCTTGCACCAAGTATTTGTGACACTGGACTCTTGGACCCACTTGAATTCATGTAAAGATAAATATCAAAATAGGAACTGAAGCACATTAACAAAGCTTCTATGCTTTTTGAAAAATTAGTAGTCACGAAAATATGGGCACCCCCGGGTCTAAATATATGAAACATCTCCAGTTCATACAGACCCCATGTTAGGACATTTATTTGTTATTTTGATACAATGTTACACAGTTCCCAGACAGAAATCTAAATCAGCTGGACAGAGCCTGTATTCTTAGCCTGAGATGCCAAACTGATGTCCTAATAAGATCAGCAATGCAATGAAGTCTAGAGCAAACATTCAATCCCCCACACACCCGTCATATATGAAAGGACGTGCCCAGTGTAACTGGACCGCAGCCAGACTGGCATGCAGCATCACATGAGCGAGTAAATATTTGCTTTTGCCCTCAATATGTTTAGTATAGTTTTACTTTCTCTGTTCAGCTGATAATGTCTATATGACAATGGCATGTGGAATATATCAAACTGAAATGTGCTCATCCTAATCTCTGCTGTTTTGGTCTTCCTCAATCTCTCTTGCTCAAGCACACAAGGGGATGTGAAGCAGATTTAATAGTGGTGACAGAGGGCTATGTGAGTGGGTGGATAGCTAGAGAAGGCATTGTGGGACAGGGATCAGTTCATGGCCAGAGGCGAGCCGATGACAAAAACACACAGGGCTCTTCACGACATCACTCAGCAGCCTCTCCATTAGCAGTGGGTCAGGGTGATGTGGTTAGGGTAACATAATTGATGTAAAAATGCAGTGTGTGCACGCATGCATCTCTCTTTTCTTTCTCAACAGAAACATAGAAAAATAGAGTTTGTCCTGTAGTAGGTTCAGGCAGACATGTGACATTTCCAGGCCTGCGGCATGTTCATTGTACAGTCTGTGGAATGCCACTTATCATGCTTATTTCCTGAGAATCTCCAGTGAAACAGAAAGAATAGCACACAACAAGTCATGATCCACACTATCAGTGCAGTTTAAAGTACGGCATTCATCAAACAGAATCACTTTGTTTGAATTGCACAGATGTGAACAGTTGTTTGTCCATAACCGGTGACAGGTGACTTTGTATGTAATTTAGGGTTGTTTTATTTTTAAAGTTACTTTTACTACTACTACTACTAATAATACTTATATTCATGTGGTTTGTTTAATGGCATCTTTGTTGCATCTTTTTTGCAATTTTCTTTCTTTAACCATAACTGTTGTGTACACCCCTTCATATTCATTGTAGGCTCTGCTTTGTCGATGTCATATGTGGCATATGTGTTGTTTGAGAGACATTCACTACTCCATACCCGTCTGTTCACTAAAAATGTGCATAGATGAGAAGAAAGAGCAAGAATGTTCATTTTAAGATTAAAATACAATACAACACAGGTAACCATCTAACGACTACTTCACATTACACGATTTTGCACTGATCTTTGCTCGTCAACTTGTTGCTTCCAGATTTGCCTGCTTTTAACTCGATACTCTCCATTGTTGAACTTTTAAACTTCTGTTAGGCATATCCACATAAAACGCTATAAAACAGAAAACAGGGCTAACAGAGTCCCCTGGGGGTTCAGTGCTGTCCATCAGCAACACCCAACCATGCAAGCACTCAGACTAGTCTGCCAGTTAGATAATATACTGTCCATGAAATTATCCACTCAACCACCTGTATCAACAGCATATGTTATGTGACTTGCTATGAAAACATCTTTAAGTGACATTTGACGAATTTCTGACTCCTAGTACTGAGAAAAGATGGGGGAGAGAAAGCTGGTGAGAGATTAGGAGAGAGTGGGGCGGATGTGGGTAGAGAAAGCATAGTTGACGGGCTAATTGAGTTGAGAGTGCAGATAGTACAAGCTTTATGTGCTGCACTGAAAGAGAAGGCAGCTGGGACGACACACAATCCAGTCAAACAAATCATCACTGGATGTGTGTGTGTGTGTGTGTGTGTGTTAAACTGCAGTGTTTTAGACCTGCATTGCTTGCACCAGTATTAAATTAATCTTGCTCTCTGTGTAAACAGGTGACTATGTATTTTCATTTTTTGTTCCATATTTTGTTGATTTGATTGCATTTCATCATTGTCCAATAAAAAACATGTATCTCCATTTTTCATGTGTGGATTGTGGGCTTAATTTTCTATCTGTTGGTAAAAAACAAACACCAAAGAGACAAATGAGAAGATGAAAAAATTACACAATCTCAGTAACGAGTCTTTTCATTGGCTGCTAGAGTTGTGCATCAAAAACCTATCCATTCATGTATGTTTACTCTGGTGTATCTTGTGCTAATTGCTGTCTAGTACCTGCCAACTAGATAACTAGGTTTTGCAGAGTTTTTTGTCTCTCATAAAAAGCTATTTTTTGGAGATACATGTTTTCATTGGACAGTGCTGATATATTCATTTGAAGACAGAAGTATGTTTGTTCATAACTTTATCATACCTTTGGCTTGACACAACATGCTCCTGTAGATGACAGGAAGAGATGTAAACAAAATGATTGTACCTAGATACAGCTAGGAAGGTGTCACATGACACCTAAGAACGAAAGAGGGTCCTGAGCAGTTTTTTTTTTTGGTTTCCTCCCGTTCTGAAGGTCAAGTGGATTTACTAAACCTCCCCATATGTACTTGCTAAACACCAAATTTAACACCTGGACTGATTCATTAGACTGAACACAGCTATCATGGGATAGCAAATTAGAAAGACGTGTGTGATTAGCAGGTAGTGTGTGTGTGTGTCACAATGCTTCAGTGTTCTAGTTTGTTTTTGTCCTCGTGGTACCAAAACCAAAAGGACCCAGATAAATTTATTTATTTCTTTACTTTCTCATTGTTGTGGTTATGCACACCAAAAACAACTGGCGATGTCTGAGGGAAACCTGGTGAATAGCCACCATTATAGGACACCTGCCACCTGTGAATAGGACACCTGAGATTGTGTACTGTCTATGTACACAGAAGGCAAAGATGACATTTTGTTTAATTGGAGTCTTATTGGAAATGTAACAATTTCTTGTAATCTTTGCCAGACCTGCAATTTCCTCTTGTCAAAGCAGTGCCTCTGTGGTAAATGTGTGCCAGCTGTTAATGGCTTTACGGTTAAATTAGGCACACATGTTAACCCATGAATAATACAGAGTTTTAGATGTAGTCAAAGCATACAATTCCAACAGTTCCAATGGGAGAGAAAGAATACTTTGTTGGGCAGTGGAACCCATTTTAGATCATGTGATGGTTGTTCTTGGGTGCTGCAAAATCAAGGCTGATATCTGATTCAACTGTTAAAATTTAAAAATATTAACCTGAAAGTAGTTTTGCTTTTAGGTATGAAAAGTTTACACTGACAGAAAACATAAAAATTGAATGAATTGTGGCAGGTATACAACCAAAGAAAATACTTACGAATTAAAATAGAACAGGAACACATTTTAATATTATTATAACTACATGATATCGTGTCAAACTGTTAAATATTTTCATAAAATAGGGATTAGTTTGCTCGGTGTTGATGGAATTCCATTCGAATGTACTGAACTGCACTGTTAATAAAGTGGTAACATGAACTGTTTATTATTAATTTGACTACAGGAAATCATATCAAGTTTAAAAGACTGTCACACTTGACGCAATTAAAATAGAGCTTGGTTTACAGTGTTGATGGGATTAGCTGGTTGTGTTAGCATTTTCTGTCAGTAGCTTGTAGCATTGCTGCTGCCCATTTTTACAGCCTTTGCCCATAAAAGGATAAAATCGAAATACGACAGATTTTCCCTGCTTCTATTACTGGTATGAGACTCATTGAGTGTGTGTATAATAAGAGCACTGGCTCCAATTGAAAGCAGTCGTTCAGTCTTCGTCTTTTAGTGTTTTCAAACCAGGCATTGAGAAGCCGTGACAATTATTGAATGCAGAGCCATTAGAATCCACCAGAGAGCAGAAGAGCATCATTGCGTAAAGCCTCAGGCAGGAGCTCTGCAAATGCTGTCACACGTTCATAAAGATCATACAGATAACTGCAATTAATGCTTTCACATGCTTTTATTTTGTTATATTTTCATGACATTCAATATCTACTGACCCAGCACGTTGATTATTATAAGTTACGTTTCCATACAAATTTTCAGTAGGGATGCATTGTAGCCCATTTATTACTGTTTACATTTACCAGTCAACAGACAGCCCATAGTACCCATTTTCTTCATCATGACAATGAGGTGTTTAAAATCCCAACACTGTTGCACTGCTGAACTTAAACAAGTACAACACACACTTCTGTCATTACTATGTTACACTGGTGTGCTCAGAATTATGCACTGTCCAAATAATATGAAGACATCAGGCAGTCCTATGAGCATAATTTTCAAATGATAAATATGGTATAGTGGTGACAGAGCAACATATTAATTACACTCGGTAATTATATACCTACAAATTTCATCTGTGTGGTAATTGTAGGATACATGAACCTTACATGATCAATAAACATATCAATGTATATAACATGCATGAGTATATTATACACACCTGATTATTAAAAAAAAACAAAAAAACACCCTTGATAGGTCTCAAGAAACCACAGACCATATCACACACACTTTTTCAGGCATCTTTGCTTTGAGAAAACAGTGATATCCAGCCTTAACTCTTATATAAACCTAATATAAAAATATGTTTACTGAACATAACAGACACTTTATCTTCCTGATGTGAAAGAATAACAAGTCTCCCAATCTCGACTCTCTGACCAAACAGTTTACAATAACAGGAAAGGCTTACAACAGCTAATCGCTATAACATTCTTAATGTAGCCTAAAAGAATGGAAATAATTAAATTGTGTTTTTATAACAGTAAACAAAAAATTGCTTTTCCAGGTCATTCACAAGTACTAGCTGATTTCATCATAACAATACTGTTATACAGAAAATGTTTTGTAAGCATAATTTCTTTATAAACCTGTCTTTGTATTATCATTGATTTAAACACATTTCTGGCCTGTGAACTGTACTGGTAAAAAATGTCACCTATACTCAAAATGTACTTATGATGACACCCTTGAAGAATTTTGCAGATAAGGTAACATAATCTGGCAAACATGAAGAAACATATTTGTTGTATGATCAAGGGAAAGGTGTTAGGGAGGGAAGGAAAACAATAAGCCAGCTTAGCTTGTTTACATCATATTCACATTATAGCCATGCTCCCAAGAGCTCTTCAAACCATTGTGGAGTTTAGTCTTGCTACCGGATGGCTTTGCTGTCATCTAGTAGGTGTACTTGGTAGTGCCTGCAGAGGGCACACATACTATGTGTGTGGGGTCTTTAAACACTGTTTTAGGATCCTGAATTGGAGATATGTGCATGGGTAAAATGATTATTATCTGATTATTTTATTACTGTTACTAGTAGTACTATGTATTATAAAGTAGCTTGTTTAGTACTCCTTGGTTTCCAACTTTCACCCATTCTTTTTGGTTAAAATTTGTTCTTTTAAACCAGTAGACCAGTCCAGTAAACATTGAGTTTACACCCACCTCAAAGCCAGAAGCCCTCACAGATTTTTTTTGTGTTTCATTGTGTTCAGGTTCACTGTACTAATTAGCACAGAATGCAAAAGTTGCATTGATTACACAGCTGTAAACACGGCTGCATGTAGTAATCAGGATGAAATCAGTGGTGAAACAAAAAAGACTGCTCAGTGAAAAGAAGTTGGTGGGAACCTCCGTTCCAGTGCTAATCCTCTTAGTTGGTCAGTCTTTTTATTTGTCCTGCTCTCTTTTCGTCCTCAATCTACTTCTCATGTTTCTTTACTTTTCCTGACTGCTGTGACTTGAAGAGGCTGGACGAACAGCCAGGTGGTGTTCAGCTGGGCAAGTTAAACGGTCCGGACTATCTGCTCAATGACTTTGGTTTCATTTGCCACCCATGATGTTTCTCACATATTACCTGGGACCCTGTTCAATCAGAGAAAGCCTTTGTTTAATGTGAAGTAGTTGGTCTATTCACTTGCTCTTATTCTTTCCAACATTTTAGTCCTTTGTATTCACTAGAAAGGAAATCCAGCAATCTGTTTTTTATTGTGTAATTTATTAGTGTGGATACGATACATAAACATAAATAAAACATATTTAGAATTTTTAAATAAAGCAAGTAATGCAAGTACAGCTTTTAAATGCAATCATTATTTAGTACAAAACCACTAGACTGATGGTGTGTTTGAAAACTTAGTGAGCTCTATGAAAGTTCTATAACATTATTGTCCATACCAATGATGTTTTTTGTATATTTTGTGAAATTCAATATCACAATGGTCCTATAAGAAGGTGCATCAGATTCATCCTCTCTAACATAAGTATTTCTCTGTGTGTAAAACTTATGGATTTCACCTTTCAGAACAGTCCTTCGAAACCAATTAAATCTGTAAGTCAAGGGTCTACTGTATCTGGAAGAACCAGGCATTGGGAGAATATGTAATACTTAAAACATTGGCTCAACATTCTTGGATCAATCCCTGATCTTCAGTACCAGCTGTCTTACCATACAGTCCATTACATGACCAATAGAATTGACTATGTGTGGAGCATAAAAACAATGTTCATGTACATTTTTCAAATAGCAATTACATGGCAGCTTAAATTACAATTTCCAAAATCTCCACAGTTCTTTTCTCTGTTTAGCTTTTCCAACAAATTCCTACCAGCAGTGAACGGCTGAGCCGGGATTCTCACAGGGATTTAAACTTTGAAGGGATTTAATCAGAAAAGGTCTGATTCTTTCCTTTCCTCTTGTTTTTTTGTTCTGCCCTCTTTCAACCCACCAGTCCCTCCTACTTTCCCCTCTAAGCCCCCAAAATGTATCCCCCTGTATTCACCCCATCGCTTTTATACCACATCAGGGATAGGAGCGAATGCCACCCGGTCCTTCTCTCTTCTCAATGGATGGAACAAATGGATTTAGAATTTAGGTTAGCACTGTGAACCAGATCTCCAGGTCAAAGCCAGGTACCTTTCCAGCTTCTGAGAGTATGTTTAACTAACCTTTGTGATATTTCTTTTCTTTAAAAACTGATATTTTTCTTGCAGCAGCGAATTGTGTTTACTTTTGTTTTGGACATGTCTTTGGTAGAAATACAGAACAGTTAATATTTTTGGAACTGTCTTTTACACTGTCATGCCACATTATTATGACCACCTCCTGCATCCGATGGCTACAGCACGTAGTTCATGGAGGAAGTCACATCACGTGAGCTAGCCTGGTTGGTAAATAAGTAAATAATGTGGTAAATAATAAAGTTGGTAAATAATGTGGATGAGATCCTCCAGCAAGACAATGCAACATGTCACGCAGCTAGAAATGTCCAACGCTGGTTGGAAGAGCATGACCAGATAACCTAGTTCCTCATACTTCCTGTGACAACTTACCAGTACCTTATTGAGTCAGTCCTAGATGCTGTTTGTGTTGCACACACCAGTTACTCTAGACATTAGCTGATCATAATATTGTGACTTACTTATGTATTAGCCGGCTGGTAAAGTTAACTGTCATTAAAAAACAAATGTTATTTGACATTGGTGAGCTCTAATAGCACTCTTTAGATTCCTAGAACCTATCCTGTGGGTTTTAATTGTACTGGGTCTAAACGCACTAAAAAGTGAATTTAGACATTTTTTTAAAGTTCAGAGTGCAGGGTGTTTTTGTACAGCTTCCCTAGAGCAGAGAGAATTAAGGGCCTTTCTTAAGGGCTCAAGACTGACTGTTTGGCAGAGCTGAGATTCAAACTCTCAACTGTTCAACCCACTAAGCTACTACTGGCCAAATCATTGATTGGCATATTTTATTGGCATGTTTTTCCTGACACAACCCTCCCTAGTTAGCCTGGCTTGGGACTGGTACTAGAGTGTCTTGGTAACTATAGGACTATTGAGCCCCTGGTGAAAACCCATGCGGACACGGGAAAACACAACACAGAACAGAACTGGACCACCACACTGAGTGATAAAACCCAAGAACTACTTGCTGTGAAATGACAGTGCCAGTTCTCAATAAGCCACAGTGCCGCCATGCAAGATATGCAGTAATTAATTATTTAATTAATTATTATTAATAAATACAGTAACAACATATAATAAAACAAGAAACTGCAGGAGTACAATGCTGTGTGACAACTGTCGGGAACCAAGGGCCTTCTGAACTGGAGTAAATGTCACGATTGAGCTTTAGGTGTCAGTTAGTAATCAGGTGAATCTTAGCACTTCAGACAATCAGTCAGGGTCAGATCCATGAAAAGAGGCTGCTGGGAGTTGCAGCCTGTGACAGTGAGTAATTTATCATGTCTTTTTAGGTTTCCTCTGGACACTTTCCCCTACTTGTCAAATCATGCTTAAGGTAGATTGAGTGATTAATATTGCTCATAGATTTACGTTGTGTGTGTGTGTGTGTATGTGTGTGTGTGTGTGTGTGTGTGTGTGTGTTTGCTGCATACTTGATTGGCATACCTTCCAGGGTGAGTGATAAGTGTTCCACACACTATCATATATCATTATCATGTGGATATCTGAGAATGAAAAAGGTCCAGGAATTCATTCGTCACTTAGTTAATCCAAGACAGGCCGCAGTGCAGAATCTCTTACAGTAACTACTTATAGAAATAATATTCATGGTGTTGCCATAGTAATGACATTTATTCTCTTTTTCTGTTGGCTTTGTTTTAATGATATTTGAATTTCTTCTTTGAGTCGAAACATTGTATTGAACACTGTCAAGTCACATTATTAAGACAGACAGAAGCTAGATGGGCTGAGAGTTACTGAGTGAAGTCCTGGTATGTTGTCACAACTGTCTGGAGCCATACTGACTGCAGTGCATCCCACAGCTGCTGAATAATGTTTGGGGAGGACCTACAGAGTGATCGAGGTGATCCCACAGATTCTCAAATTGGGGCCAGGATAATGCTTGGAAATCTTGGTCATGCTCTTCCAAAAAATGTCTTCCAAAAAATGCCATGTGACAGGTCACATCGTCTCACTGGAAGATCACATCCCAGGGTAGTCATACACAAACTAGAGTACCCTCCACATGGATGCACGGGCCCACTAAAGTAAAACTAAAGTAACAAGCCGGTAATGAAAATGCAGTGAGTTAAAAGAACAGATCTTACTATTGAAATGTAGTGAGTAAAAGTAAAAAGTTTTTAATGACAAGTAAAGTACTGATAAGTAAAGTACTGATACTTAAACAAAACTACTTAAATAGTTTGTTACTTACCGCCGCTATGCATATATGACAAATAAAATATATCATATATCAGAATAAAAACACTCACCAGTTTGCTAAAATTGCCATAAACCAGAAACACACATGCAATAAATCTAGCACACTTTATAATAAACCTAGTGGACTAGTGGATTGAATAAAACTGAATGGATGTCTAATATGTGATTACAGATAAAGATTAGAGTGTGTATATGATATTTACAGCAGTGTCGAGGTGTTTTACTGTGTAATCCTGCCATCTGAGTGACACATCAGTGATTACTCTGTTACACACAGGCCTTCCTGGAGTGGGATTTTAAAACTAAGAGAATTATCCACAATCCTTGTCTGTAGCCCATACGGCAGATGCAGCCTGATAACACACACACACACACACACACACACTTGCATGGACTTTATCATTATTTCTTATGAAGTGAGGCAGTCCTGCTTACCTTTCAGTTGAGCTACTTTGATTTGTTGCATATGCCTAGTTCCAGATTTTTTTCGTTTCTGTTTTTTCCTGCTTTTTGTCAACCTGTCTGCTCTATCATCACACCTCTTGTTTGCTGTTATAACAAAACATCGTTTTTTGATTCCTTCTGATGATAAATTGTCCTGTCGCCAATTTGAAGACCCCACCTACATAGTCTTGTCGTGTTAGTGATCTCTCAAAACAGTTTGTGATTATTGTGATGAGTTGGTTTATCTAACCTAAATAGATTTGGATTATTTTTGACTTATTTTAGGGATTTAGAGAAGGCAGGTTATGTGTCTGCTGGTTGTACAAATGCAGTGCAATGACCCTAGTTAGAGAATCCACTAAAGTACCATTGAAAAAGTAGGGGATGGCAAGGACTGTACATATGTCAGAGGGGGAATGGAGCAGACCTTTATCTAGTTAGTTATGCTAAAATGGGAGAAAATGGAGAAAATGCATAAATAAAATAGAAAAAATAGGCCACCCAGCAGGGCACAATTTCTGACGTGGGTGAACTGAGTTTTAACTACACTTGGTTTCTCAGGTCGAGGAAGTCTATTTTATTGAGTGGGTTGAAGGCACTGGCACTAAGTGTGATTAATTTGCTGTTATATGGTGGAGAAATCTGATTAGCTAATGCAGACAAACCTTCTGAACTTGTTGCAGCAAAAAAAGCTTAGGGTTCCCACTTACTTTCTGTTCTATAGCTATTCTATTTCAATTCCTACCCTCTAACAAAACGGTTAGGAAGATCTGTTTTATAACAGTAGTTGGTTAGATTATTCTGTAAGGTACGACTGCTTTAGCAGTTAAGGTACAATCAAGTTTAATTCCCACCATTGCCACGTTGCTTAGTGGGTAGCACTGTCGCCTCACAGTGAGAAGGTCCTGGGTTTGATCCCTGGGTGGGGCGATCTAGGTCCTTTCTGTGCAGAGGTTGCATGTCCTCCCCTTGTCTGCGTGGGTTTTCTCCGGGTACTCCGGTTTCCTCTTACGGTCCAAAGATATTCCACGATGTTGATTTGAATATCAACAATGGACTGGTGCCCCTTATAGCCCAATATACCATGTTCCTTGCACCCGTTGAAGAGCTGGGATAGGCTTCAGCACTCCTCCCAATTTAATTAGGATAAGGGGTTAAAGAAAATGATGATGATTAATGTAAGTCAGTTTGGATTAAAGCATCTGCTAAATGCTGAAAATATAAAGACTGGAAATACACTTGAAGGCAAAAGGTGTGATAAATTGTGTAAATATAATGGACTACGTATTGAAAAGTTGTTGGTTCAAGGTCCTTAACCCTCAGTTTCTTAGACAGCATATTGTACACTACTGTAATTCACTTTGGATAAAACTTCTAAATAGTAAATGAACAAGAGTTGGTAATTTTATGTGTGGGCAGTGATGGCTTATTGGTTAAGGTACTGGGCTGGTAATCCGTAGGTTTGTTTGTGTGTTCTTTCTCCATTTGTATGTTTGCGATTAACTACATTTCAAATTTGTTTTAAAATTATGTTCTAATTATTACACATACATCATTCCTGATAACAGTAGTCATAAAAAGTATGAATTAAATAAATTATAAACTTTGTATTAGTCACTAATCAGTGTTTTAAGCTTCATGTCAGCACAACCACAAATGGTGGCTTTCATTCCTCTACTTAACATGGGTGAAAACATCACAGAGACGCTGGAATCTTTTTAGAAAGTGTAAAATGAGGTGTTATGTCAGTTCACAGAAGTTGTTGATGGAGAGCGAAAAAGTGGCTGAGAACAGGAGGTTCAGGGCTGTGAAATGATTAAGATTTATTTTCATTGTAACTCGAGTCAAATATTTGAGATTTTCAGGTTTGGATCATTCTTTTCTTTCCCACACTATTGCTGGAATGATAGCAATAAGATCAGTGCAGCTGTGAGAACAGCTGTGAGACACCATGTGGTGTTGGCTTCATGAGTGCATAAATGTGTTTGGCACTAAGATAAAGTTCTTGTAGGTTATACCAGGACTCACATCACTGGTCAATCTCATGATCTTCAAATAATCTTGATGTTCAATAAATCATGATGTTCAATAAATCTTTTGAGTCAGTTTACAACCACAACTAATTCACTATCTGAGAAGTTTGTATTATATCCACATGGTGCCTCCATTCATTCAGAGGAAATACTAAACACTGGCCTGAGGGTCATTTATTTACCAGGTCACATAGAAAGTTAGAAGATCAGTTACATTTTAAAAACACTTCGGGTGTTATTGTCCCTAATCACCACTATGTGGGAGCAGCATCTCATTGCAGTGAAAAAGCTCAGGCTTTACACTGATTCTTTATTAAATCCTCTCACCCCTGTTGGTCCATGAAATCATTACTTTATATGGAGTAACCGGTCCGTGGTGCAAAAAAGTTGTGGACAGCTGATTTAAATAGTTGAATCAATCCAGGCTGATTGAAAAATGACTCATTAGACTAACTGCCTAAATTTTATATTGGTTACATAAGATCCATAAACTAGCTGAACTGTGGTACCTGTGTACTTTACATTTTAATTTAGTAACATTCAACCCTCATTATGTGTAACGGTAACATACAATGGTAATGTGTATATAAATGAATAAAATCATATTTATTACTGAATAAAAGCAATTCTGTCAAAATATGTTGCCAGAATTTTGAGTTCCAGTGGGAAACACCTAGTTATTTTGGCAAATGTTCAAATGTTATTCAACCCCCAGACTCAGCACTTGGTGGAAGATCTTTATATCTTAATTTCCCTTAGCAATTTTGCTAAGTGTAAGCTTTGGACACATCTCCATACTTCAATGGGTTTCTGCTCATTAAATGTGTCGTGGATTTTATTCTACAACGGCTTTCTTGAAACCCCACCAACGATTTCCATGAGGTCATGCCATGATATCTCAGACTTCTTAAATCAACATTTGATTGATTTGGAAGTGCTATTAGGATCATTGTCATGCTAGAAAGTCTAATTATCTTCAGGGTTTAATTTCTCCACAGCAAGCTCATGTCTTTTGCTGCAGACACACGGCTGATCCACAGAGCCAAACAGTTCCAGTTTTGATTTATCTTGTGATGAAACTGTGTACACAAAAATGTGTAATGAGTATTGTGATTCGAGTTGCATATAAGGTTGGAGTAGTCAACACCAGCCCAATCACTTGAATAAGTGACAAAATGTATATTTTCCCGGAGTTATATTTTAAACACAGTGTGCACATATATATATATATATATATATATATATATATATATGTGTGTGTGTGTGTGTGTGTGTGTGTGTGTGTGTGTGTGTG
>JAYDZF010000032.1:14876294-14891169 GCA_034509105.1 Microcambeva barbata | reverse complement strand
TCTCTCTCACACACACACACACACACACACACAAACAGCTACCCGTTTATTACAACTTCAGTATTTTAAATGTCACCATTTTTATTTTTTGTACTTGTCATTTTTTATTGTTATAATTTAAATTTATTTTGTTCTATTATATTTTTGTATATCTGTGTTTTGTATGATCTGTTTTTTTTGTAATTTTATATTACTCTCTCTGTGTGTGTGTGTGTGTGTGTGTGGCTGGGATTATTATTCTGCAAGCAAAACCTTGGAACTTACATGGAAGTTTGAGGTGCTTTTCTACAGGATCATATATATAGGAAGACGTTGTACTGTAGCGCAGTAGGTGGCTCAGTCACATCATTGCATGTTCTCCCTGTCCTTATGGCTTTCTTCCGGATGATCCTGTTATTTTATTCAACTTTATTATTTTATTATATTAATCCTATTGACAATGCAACGAGGAGCCGCTTGAAGGGTTAACTTTACCATCGGTGAAAAAAATACCAAATATATTATATACACAATATAATGATCTCATTATGAAATCTCGTTAAAATGTTCTTTAAGTGATTAAAAAGTGTTTTAGCAGATTAAACAAGTACAATAATTACAGAAAATAAAGTGTATTATAATAATTAAAATATTTACTATGCTGTTAAGATGTTTTTAATAAATGCAAAACATGATAGAAAGAAAAAAACGTTTAAAAAATAAAAAAACAATAAATGAATTTCTGAGGAGCGTTTGGCCAAAGCTGACACACCCGGACCCTGACCAGGATTAAGCGTTCAGTGAAGAGGAAAACTGAGAACATAAAGGAATCCTAATTTCTTTTGTGCTTCCTCGAGCAGGATTAGGTTTAAGGACCTGGTTTGGGGTTTTGAAGTGGTGGCATGTTTTGTTTTTATATTTGAGGCAGAGGTGCTCAAAGTTTGGCTGAGTTTCCTCCTCCACATCTGGTAGATTTCAAAACACGCCCAAACAAACACAGGCACCTTTCCTGAACTATACATAACATGAGCACTCGAGAACTGTGTGTGTGTGTGTGTGTGTGTGTGTGTGTGTGTGTGTGTGTGTGTGTGTGTGTGTGTGTGTGTGTCCTTTGTTTGTAGACATAAAAGCCCATTCACTTTGCTAAGTTAACTAACAATGACATGATGATGTTTACATATTTAAGATGTCAGATGTTCTTTCTTTCATTCATTCATATTCAGCAATCACTTCCCTGGTCATGCTTGTGGTGGGTTCAGAGCCTTTCCCAGGACCAATGAGTGTAAGGTAGAGAAACAACCTGAATAGGGTGAGAATTCATTACAGCACGCACACACACAATTGAACAGATTTTCATGTGAGGATGTTAAAGCCCCGCAACGCAGAGATCTAACACAGTACCGCCAGATGGACACTGGGAGAACATAACAAACTCCTCAGATACCAAAAGAAGATCAATCCCTGGGCCATTACACAAGATGCATCAGTTCACGAGGTTACATCGAACACAGTCATGAACAATTCAGTATCTCCAGGTCACCTCACTTGCTTGTCTTCAGACTTTTGGAGGAAACCGTATAGGACACATGGAGAACATGCAAACTCCACACACCTGGGGCGCTACTCCAGGACCTTGCAGTGAGGCGACCCGTCATTGTGGTCAACCTCAGGCATTTCAGCCACATCGTTGCTATAACTGGTTAAGTTGAAATAAACAAGGCTTAAAATGGTATGGGGGAACTTTAGATTGTCACAAATTCCCACAGGTACACTCCAAAGTGTTGCAGAAGATGGAGACCATTGCTGGAACGTGTACCACGTGCTTATACAGCATTTAGCATTGCGACCTGATACAATCCAGACTTTTGGAGATAAGGGCCTTTGCAAAATTCTAGTCCAGCGACTTACGAACTGTTAAGTACGTAAGTCAGTATGCGTGTCTGCATACTTCCTACGACGAATAAGATTTGGGACGAGGCCGTACTCTACGACGGACTATAAATAAAGCGTGTCCTGAGCTCTGTGCTCTGATTGGTTGGAAGTTGGAGCGGGGCTGGACCGAACAATGTGGATTCGTAAGAGTGTGTGTGTGCGCGTGTGTGCGCACGCACTGCTGTCGCTTCAATAAGCAGTTAACGGTGAGCTCAGTTACGTTCAGTCCGACCGTGGTGCACCCGGAGCTCTGATTCGCAGTTTCATTCACTTTCTGCACATTTTAAGGAATTTAAACACGGACTCGTCGATTTAAACCGAACTGAGCCGAACCTTTCCGAAGTTACCCGAAGCGAAAGGACCCGAAGTGGCTCGAAGCGCAGCGGTCCAAACGGTTCAAATCGGCACCGCTTGCACGTTGAAACCGATTTGAGGCACATTTTAAGAGAGGACGCGGTGATTTTGGGATTTTCTTGTTTACTCGTGTGGATTTTGGAATCGTAATTCTGGATGAACTTTATTTCCATGGAAAGATGTGAGCCTGGAAGTTCTCAGCACTGAGAGTCTGATCACAAATTCCCACAGCTGTCGGTGAGTCTTCTCCTAAATGTGAGATCTTCTCGTTTTATTCGAAATCTTCACCTGGATCAGACATCATGGTCTGAAACGAGTCCCTGACTTGCACACGTATCGGAACTTTAACTGAGCGTTTCCACCTTCACCTCTTCTACCTGCTGAAGTTTCGTCATTCTCATATTATCAGTGATTCTAAATATTCAGACACATTTGGAGTCTTTACAGAATGAAACCCACATACAGCCTGGGATCTAAATCACTGGGATCATCAACACGACCTGTGCTAAATTCTGTATCTCTTAAATATTAAACACACTGACGTACGTCTAACCTATCAAATCACGTGATTCAGCAAGTCTGAGCATTTATTAAAATCCTTTCTGCTTTAACATAATTATTGAAATGAAAATATTGAATTTTATTACGTTTCACTTACTGGGCACCAGATACAATTTACCATCTATACGTGTGGTCTTACTAATATTTAGATACACAGTATAGATCAATACATCTATTTGTATAGAACGCTTGTATACTTACTTATTCCAGAAATATATATATATATATATATATATATGTGTGTGTGTGTGTGTGTGTGTGTGTGTGTGTGTGTGTGTGTGTGTGTGTGTGTTCTAACTTCACTCTTCCTCAGTGAGACTGTTTCTTGTTTCTGTGAATAACAGCTGAATATAAGCTGTTCGAGCAATTATTTATGTATCTTTCAGGCTTGTCATCATGGCAACACTCAGCAGGAAACACATCCAGAGAAATAGACCATATTTGCACACACACACACACACACACACACACACACACACAGTGTGCCACTATAAATAATCCATTTACTTTACATACCAAATAAAAGAAACTGATGAAAATAGACTTTGATTTGTGATAATGGAATAATGTAGTTGACATGGTAAAGCACTTGATTGTTTCAGCATCACAATCACTTGTCCTGGTGATTGTAGTTGAAATTCAGAAAAAAACATGATTGGCCATTACAATGGGCCACAGTTATTGATTGATAATAGCCAATTGTTAGCACATAATGTCTTTCACTGTAATTAAAGACTTTACGTAGTTTAGTTTTAAGGGCGGCACCCCGACTACATGGGTAGCACTTTTTCTTCAAAGCAAGAAAATCTTGGGTGTGATCACCAGAGAGGGCTGTCTGGGTTCTTTCTGTGCAGAGTGTGCATGGTCTCCTTTACCCCCTTTCCACCAATGCAGTTCACATGTGGTAAATGTAATGTAAATGTAGGTGCTCAACGTAAACATGGGATAAGTGGGGTATGGCCAGTAACAGCTTATTTGCATAAAAGTGAGCCCTTAAACGGCTTATTCTGGAAGATAATGGCAAGAATAAAGCTAAAATCTATTTATGTGAGAGTGATTTAGTACTACATGTTTCAAGATCAACATGTTTTATACAGCCAATAGACCTATACTAACTTGTTTAAAAAGAGTATAATGTGTCCCCTTTAACTATTAGATCAGATTTTTATTATTATTTTATCGTGTTCTGTAACTTCAGTGTTTCACTGAGTGCTGAGTGAAGTGTTTATTTGTGCCGAGGGTCGCAGTAAGAGCGAAGTGCAGAATGCTTCTCACACGTGAATGAACTAAAGAAAACAACAATACTGATGAACTCGTACGTCTCCTCATCACTTAGTCATTCAATGCTTTTTGTATGTGTGACAACTTGTGCATAATTTACATTCTCCACCATCACATTACTCCTCTTTACTGTCAGTGTGTAATGCCCACTGGTGATGATGCCGTCTGGTTTTCGAAAACCGGTGCAAATGCATGTCAGTTCTCTAAAGAACAAGGTTTGAGAGAACTTGATCAGAACTGGTTCAAGAACGAGAGTTCTTTTGGTGGAAAAGTGCTACTTGTGTCAACGTGGGTTTACTCCAGGAGCTCTGGTTTTCTCCCACAGTCCAGAAAAATGCAGTCAGGTTAACTGGAGACACTGAATTGTCCAATAGAATAGTGTGTCTGTCCTGTGATGGCCTTTCCAGGGTATTTCTATGTGCTTTGAGATATGCTCCAGCAACTGGGATAGACTCCAGCAGCACACCCTGATAGGATAAGCGCTTATGAACTTCAGTGTTTGGTTTCAAAACGTTGGCTGATCTGAGATATGTAATATTTAATCATTACGGATGGTATGATTTGTATTATTAAGACAAGCCTGTGTCCGAAAACCAACTAATTTGGTTGAACTTTTTTCAGTTTTAGAGCAGCATGGTCAAAGATTCAACCAGAAGCTGGATAATGGCGATTGTGTGAATATAATATGAGGAGAAAGGTATGAATTAAAAAAAAAAGAATGGTTGTGGAAATCATTGAACTCTAAAGCCTGCATTGAGTTTGCGTGACCTCACATTGCCCCTGGTTTGTGTAGTGTAACCCTGAGCTGCTTTGTCCTGTGCCCCATCCTTCCTCTCTCTGATTTTTCTACAGGAAAACAGATTGCCACCATGTTTATGTAGGAAAGTCAGACACACATTAAATATTCATTTGTTAACATAATCCCTGGTTCTGTCTTTCAAACTAGTGACTAGTAAAACCTCACTGATATTGGGTGTGTTTGAAAACTTAGCGAGCTGCCTTGTTTCCTTGTTGTTTGCCTAGGCTTACTAGTGAGTTTTCTATTAATTCATCACCTTGTCGTGTTATTCCAACTGTCTATGTAGACAGTGATTAGAAATTAAATTTATTTTGCATTTAGGGTTGAAACAATTACTCGAGTAACTTACAAAAAAAAATCGGAAAGGTTTTTGCCTCACATGTCCTTCCTGAACGAGAGAGCATCCGATGCTGACTCGTTCAATGCTGTATATAGTGTTTGAAGGTGACAGTAGGCCGGATTATAAGTCATCTATGATTTCAAACAGCCTCCTTTTTGGGAGTGCACACACGATGAGCTTAAATTCTGCCTAGGTAGACAGCTGCCCAAGTTTACGAACACACCCATTGAACATTAGAAAGGGGTTACACTGGGTTGAGACAGACCCAAACTCAGAAACTCAGAAACATGCAGTGTTTTCATCATAAGGCAGCTGTGTATGTTGGTGTGTGGCATTTTAGTCAGCATTTGCATGTCCTGTTTATGTGGCAGCTGTCTTATGGGTACACTGCATATACCCTTCTCAGTAAAGCCCCATAATTTGGATCACTTGGCACAAGGCAAAATATCCTGAACAGGTCACCAATCTGTTGCACGGCTTTTGGTTATACTAAAACAGTTGGCAGTTGTAGCCTAGTGGTTAAGTTTCGAGGTCAGGTTTCATTTTAATTTGCCTCAGTTTCTTTTTCATCAGTTTTTGTTATCAGTATGGGCCGAAACTCACTTTGAAGTTAAAAAAGTAATCCATTCTTATTTGTTTGAGATCTCTTGTTTGTTTGACCTGAATCACTGGTCGGGGTGTTGCACACATCATTATTTTATTTTTTATTATTTTTAGAATACCTGGCTAGTTTGAATACCTTGGTGTGATTGCATTGTGGCCTTCATTAAATTGGAACTCTGTCCATGTTGTATTTCAGTTTGACTCTACTATACTAACAAGGACAGGGAACAGGATACACCAATAACTAAACGTGTGCGAAGGAATCAATCAATAATTCCTCCATGTGTTTTGTTTTTTCTTTTCTTGCCTTTTCCCTTCTGCTTGCTTTTTAGTGACCCCTGCCAGTGGCACTGCATTTACACTTGTTTAGAAGGGAGCACAGACCACTTAGGCCAAGACCGCTGAGATTTGGGTCAGGGCGGTGCTGGACGAGCATGTTAGACTGATCTGCAACATAAGTGTCTTCATTCAATTCAGTTCTAGAAAGGACTGCACAGATATGCAATTAATATGCACACATTTAGATGACATTCGAGAGAGAGAGAGAGAGAGAGAGAGAGAGAGAGAGATTGATGGGTGCTCTTAGGCAGGTTGTGGTCAGTGAGTGTATTTTGGCCTGATTGATAACAGAGTGTGCTGCTGCTTCTGCTATGTGTGTGTGTGTGTGTGCGTGTGTGTGTGTGTGCATCTGTAAAGGGCAGCTGTGATAAAGATCTGTAAGTGTGTGAGATACCAAGAGACCTTTAATATGTGACTCATATTAATAAATAATTCAATTGACTCTAGAAGTGCACAGACAGCTTAAACTGATTTTTATTTTACAGTCGACTCTTCATCAAGGGCGCTCGGGTGGCACAGTGAACTGTAGCGGGTTTGAATTGGTGTGAATTACAACCTTAGTGTCTTGATTCGCATCAAGGGTATAGTGTATCATTACATTCTACACCTGGCAGTCTGATAACACAGGTAAGATTCAGATCCAGACCAGGTGGCACTGCGAGTAGCACTGCGAGTAGCACTGTCACCTCACAGCAAGAAGGTACTGGGTTCGATCCCCTGGTGCAACTGTCCGGGTCCTTTATATGTGGAGTTTGCATGTGCCAAAAACATGTTACCAGGTTTATTGGAGATAAAAAATTGTTCATGACTGTGTTTGACATTAAACTTGTGTTATCGTGTGTAATGAGTAACTACAGTGTCTACCATGAATGTTTGTTTATTAGTATTTTAATGTCATATTTAACACTCTTACAGACAGATCCAGTGGTGCTGGACTAATGTAATGGATCACTGTGCCACCCCAGGGCGTTACTGAAACACCCACATCCAGTAGTTAATTGGCATAGAATCAGTCACATTTTGTATAGCTTGTCAGCTCATTGTTTTTAAAGCAGGAATATTAGTAGAACAAGCTGTTGTGTTAAGGTACTGATCAAGTAATCAGAATCTTGCTGGTTTGAGCCCCATCACTGCCAGGTTGCTACTGTTGGAACCTCAACTGCTGTATGCTATATACTGTAACTGTAATGTAACTCGCTTTGTATGAAGGCATCTGCTACTGGGTGCCTTACTTAGTAACCTCGCCTGTGCCGAGGCACGTGATGTTTGCCAGACAGCTGGATGTGATGAATTGGTAATGCTGAGTAGTGCTGTGGTTCGGAATGCTAAGCTTCAGGCTGCAGTAAAGGGAGGGACCTGCTCCGTCCACCGCAGTGTGTGAACACTGCTAGCTTATCAAGCTAACCCTCACATACTTGGTAGGCTTTATCAGTTCATGTTATCAATGCGTTTGTTTTTCCTAAGATGCTGCAGAGCATCACGCCTTCATCCAGCATCCAGCTGTTTTGACGATTCAGTGTGAATGTGGATTGCGTACTGAACACCGATACCACCATGGCCTCGAAGCCCCTCCCTCCTCCCTTTCCGTGTCCTTTCTTCACCTTTCCTCACCACATCTGTTTCTCGCTTATCTCTCTGGCTCTTCCGTCAGATCTCCATTTTCTCTTTGCCGCATCTCTTCACACATCCTCGTTCTCCTCCATCCCGATCCTCCCCGTCTCTTTCCCAGGCTCGAGAAGCAGACCCCCTCCTCACTTTCACCCCCGCCCACTTACATACGTTCGGCTCACCTCTCTCCCAACCATTCATCCATCCATCCATCAATCCATCTCTCCTTCCCTCTCTCTCTCTGCATACATCGAAGCATGTCTGCGTCTTAATGAAGTCAACACAGCTCTCTCACTGGCTGTGAAAAGCCAAACACATTCTCTTTACATCTCTCTCACACTCATACACTCCCTCGCACACTCAACCTTCACCAAACGATTACACTCCACTCTGAACGTACTCTCAGACTGGCACACGTTCACACGCACGCTCACTCACTCACGCGCACACACACATTGCTTGTCTGTCTATGTCAGTAAACGTGGGATGAGGTGATGTTTTGGGACAGAAAACACGGAACCATGGGCAATTCCCAACGCCGGGCAAAAGGGAGGCACAAACCCAAAGGGGCAACAGGTATAGTGAACATATATCTATTTATATCCATGCATACCTTTTTACCTGCCATTCATATGTATGTTGAAATGCACGGGCAAACGCTAGAGTAGATATGTGTGTGTGTGTGTGTGTGTTATAGATCCATCCAGCCACACACATCCATTCATTCATACTCCATTTCATTTCATTCATTTCATGCTGATCAACCCATTGGTGAACAACTATACGTTTATGATGGAGCATGCATTAAGCTCTATATTTACACATTCATACTGGGATTTTTTGTCATACATTTTTCATCATTTGTGCAAAATGCAAATTCACCTGCACAGCAATATTTTTCCCATACTAATACACACTTTCAATAATAATAAAAAACAACAGCAGTGACCGCATGCTTATTTGGGTATATGTGTGTGTATGGGACATGTGTATGTATATGTGTATCACAGTGTTAAAGCATGCTGCTAAATGTGTGTGTGTGTGTGTGTGTGTGTTAATATATGCATGGGTTTAAATATGGTTGTGTATAAGTAGGCATGGGATAAGTGTGTGTTGTTGTGTACTAATGTCTTGTAATGATAATCCATGCTGCCAAATGCATGTGTTAATACATGCATGGGTGTAAATATGAATGCGTAGTAGTGGGAATGGGGTGTGTGTGTGTGTGTGTGTGTCGTTCTGACAATGCAGGTTGCAAAATGCCTGCTCTATTTACATGAGTTTAAATATGGTAGTGTATTAATGAACATGAGGTGTGTGTGTGTGTGTGTGTGTGTGTGTGTGTGTGTGTGTTCACGTGTATCTGTCTCTTCTAATGCCAATGCATGTGTTTATATTTGCATGAGAGTGAATGTGTATACAAGTGGACATGTGCTTAGTGTGTATTTTTACAAGAACGTAAGTCTTGCATGTACGAAAGTGCTTTGGTGCAAGCGTGAACCGAATGTGTGTGTTTGAGAGAGAGAGAGAGAGAGTACAACCCTGCTCATCTATGGCTGTGCATGAGCTTAACTGTCTGCATGACTATATGTAACATACACACACACACACACAGAGTTTTGGCAAAAGCATTACATTCGGCTCTACTGTCAGACCTCCACACTGGATCATTTCAATTCCCCTCAATAGCTGTTTGTTTGGCTGTGTGTTTCTATCCTCAGTAAGATCTTTGTCTTCGTATCACTGGCTCTGGTGTATTGTGTGTGTGAGTGTGATTAAAAGGTAGCGTGCCTTACCACACCAGTCAGAAGAATAGCGCTTGTTAGCAGACTCATGTGTGACGTGACATGAAATGTGCAGCTCTATGTATAATCTATTTGGTCGAAATGCAATCGATCTTGAAGTGTGTGTGTGTGTGTGTGTGTGTGTGTGTGTGTTAAAGAGCCCTGGCTTGATGAGTTAGACAGTGACGTATTGCTGCACACATCTTCTCTTCATGCACATACTGATTTTTCATTCATGTTTTTTTCCTACTATGCATAACATGATTCTTTGAGTGTGTGTACAAATGAGCAATCGTTGGCATGGAGACCAATAGGTGGTGAAGCCAGCCAGTTATATTCACTGCTTGGCACTGTAGATGTGTGTGTGTGTTGCTGAATGAACTGGATTGCATTAAAAGATGTATCAATTTGGCATGATATTCCATATCCAGATTGATTGATTATTGGTTAGGGACCACCGAGTTGGTTGCCACACCTACACTTTATAGCCAAATGTATTTGGACACCAGGGAGTGACTAAATAAGGTCATGGTAGGTTGTCACAAGTATCTGGAGCCATACTGACTGCAGTGCAACCCACAGCTGTCGAAGGGTGCATGGGGATGTTCCACAGAACGAAGACGACAATCAAGATGTTTCCTGAGATTCTCAATTGGGTTCAAGTCTTGATCATGCTGTTCAAACCACTGTTGGGCATTTCTAGATATGTAGCCCATCTGCCCATGGAAGACAACCTGCATGTATGCTGTATACTGTAACTGCACCTAAGTCGCTTTGGATAAAGGATATAAATGCTGAAGATATAAATGTATTGATCTCTAAACATGGATTCCTTACTTGGATACCCAAGTTGGTTGACAGCGCCGTCCACATCTTATACACCGACCTAGCTGGAATGTGACCTCATTTATGATCTATAGGACCTTCTCACTGTGAGGTGACTGTGCTACCCACTAAGCCACTGTGCAGCTCAATTGAGTGCTATTTATTTATTTAATTTAACGGGCTTTATTATGACGCTGTTTGGTTCTATTAGCACCTTTATTAAAACTGCTGAGTCACAGTGGTATTTATTCTCTCACCAAACCAAGCTGTTGAATAATTCTCTGGCTGCACTTGTATTGTTTACAGCTCATTATCAACTCTGGCTCCTGAAGGATCTTGCTACGTGCAGCTGGGACTGTAGGTTTATTTATTTATCAGGAGTTTACATTAAGACCTCATATATTTCTCATATATACATACACAGGTGTAGAGAACAATGGAATGATGTATTCACACATCCCAGCTGGTTTGGAAACAGGGGTAAAAGAGCAGGGTCAGCCATCATACAGCACCCCCGTTTCAGACAGGGTTAAGGGTCTTGCTCAAGGACCCTACAGTGGCTGCATAGCAGAGCCTGGATAAGAACTGTCAATCTTGATAGCCCAAAGCTCTTTGTACTAAGCTACCACCTCCCATTCATGGTAGTCATGGGCAATTTTGTAACTCTAATTCAGCCCTCTTGGGTCTTTTTGGACTGTGAAACGTAGACATGGGAAGAACATGCAAACTCAACACAGAAAAGCCCTGCTCAACGTTGGATTTGAATCCAGGACTTTCTTGCTGTGAGTTGGTAGTGCTTACCCACTGTGCTACCCCTAGTGTCAGCTCTAATTGGTTAGGAAATCATTTGGGAGTTTTGGGGAAAAGAAAGACTTACAATGGAGCAGGATGGAGCAGGCAGTTCACAAAACGTAGAGCTCATGTATCCTGCTTTCCCCTGACACACAGAGGAAGCAAACCTCGACCCCCTTCTGTCTTGTTTTTACACTCCTTCATTTCCTTTTTTGTCCAGGTTATTTAGTTTAGTCTTTTCAGTGTGTCTGTCTCGAATCTCTCTTTGATTTTGTGTACCTTCACTCTTCTCCAGACTTTTGGTTAGGTCTGCCTTTAACCTCTCAATCTCTCACTTTGGCTTTTGCTCCCCCCTCTTCCTTCCCTCCCACACTGTCTCTGTGTTATACTCTCCTGCTTTATACTCAACGTGCTTAGCAGTTTCATGGCGCTGGACTAGTCGCCGGTCCCGCTCCCTTTTCTCTGTGATTATTGTCATGGAGAAGTTAGATCTTTCCAGGATCAGAGCAGGTAGGATCAACTCTTCCATTGTTTACCTCCTTCTAAGGACACAGTTGTGTTCAGACCTTCAGAAAAGATGTATATTTTGAGTCAGACTTCTACACACTGGTCTGAATAGAACTTTCAAATCAGGTTCACCATGAACGACATCTGGAATGCCAGTGCTGTAAAGAGTGGATTTTTTACTAACATTAGTATGCATTAATAATATATTAATCAGTATACAATTAAATCATTTATTGGATTAACCTTTTGAGTAATTATATTCAAAATTGTTCAGAATTGTCTGTAAATTCTTCACTTTTTCTGAAAGGAAAAACTACATGTGTTTCTCCATAAAAATCATTTTATTTCTGGACTATTTGTAGATTGTGTATTTCAAGGATGGATCTGGGTTGAGTATATTTTGCAACAGATATGTGAGAATCGAAAACTTTTTTTGTTCTTATTCAGTTTAAGCTGAGACACACAATGTTATGTGTTTAACTTATATTCGTGTAAACCTGGAGTTTGAAAATCAACTTTTAACTGCAATGTTTAAATTGTTCAATCTCATCTGCTGATCGCTCGCAAACCCCTAAAAATATCTAGCATGCTAAAAAGTTTAAATCCTGACATGACAATGAGAATGCAAGACGTGGTGAAGGTGTTGTAAGCATATGTTTATATGGTCATTGAAAAATATAGTTTATATAGAATATTTTTTTTCTAAGGATGTAATGATGCACCACAAGACAGGTAAAAACTGATTCTAACATTTAAAGCAGTTCACGTGTAAAATGAAACCAATTAACTTTATCTGGCCAAATTGGGCTTTATTCTAAATTGTTGTGCATAGTTTGTACCTACCTTAATACAGTATTTTTAAAAAAAGAAATAATAAAATGAAACTTAGCTATATTAAGTTTTAGATGGTTCCAAAATCTGAAAAAAAAAATTGTATTCAATTCAGTTTTGTGAATTGCATTGTGGGTATTTGTAACCGTACTCTCTCAGCAAAACAGAACAGAACAGATGATCCATGCTGGGTGCGTATGCCAGCCCTTTCTTTCACCCAGACTCTTTACTTTTTACCCGCTGTTATCTTGCTGCACATTAGCAACAAACCACTTGGATCCTTTATTGGAAGGAAAGAATTCTGGCTCGCTAACAAACCCTTGACACATCTCGACACAGAAAAGCCTACAGACTCATATATGGGTCTTCCTGGTGAAAGACGGGGCAGTGTGTGACCCCCTGTCACATTTTAGTTCTATGTTTCATTCAAGGTCTAATATCAAGAGCAAGCAAATGCAAATTCTATTAATTAATCATTGGTGAGTCACACTTCTGAATGTCAGTGATGATGTCATGATTCCTCAAATATGTGTTCATACGACATAACATTATTACCTCTGATGAAGTGAATAACACTGACAATCTCTCCGTCTTACCAACCTGTTTGTTGGTGTTATATATGTGTAAGCAGAGTATGGATTTTAGCCAGTTTGGGGATTTGATGGCTAGACGACTGGGTCAGAGCATCAGTGGTCAGTATCTATCAAAACTGTTTGTCACTGTCACTGTTTTTCTCTCACTGATGCGTCCATCTATTGTTCGTTGTACTAGGTAATGACTTACAGGTTAGTCTCTCAGTGTGTGTGTGTGTGTTTGTGTGTGTGTGTGTGTGTGTGTGCATGTGTGTTTGACGTCTAGTTTGAGTCATGGAATTTTAACATGGCCATGTAAAGGCGACCTGAGCTTCTGCATGATCTTGTTATTCTCACACATGCAAGCACACACACTCACTCACAAGCACACACACTCACTCACAAGCACACACACACACACTCACAAGCACACACACACACTCACAAGCACACACATGGGCTTAGTGCCCATTTCCCACTGTGATTTTCACTTTGTGTTTGGTTCCCATTTCACCACTGGATTCCAGCGCAGTGACGCTATCCCATAACATAGATGATAACGATGACAATGCACAGGCAGTGTTGTTTCCCAGCAAAGCATAAGTCCAAGTCAAGTCAGTGTACACAGTTATCTATGGTACAGCGAGTGTAAACATAAACTACTAATAAATACATTCAAATTAAAAAACACAATCATCCAGCTGGTCCAGTGTGTTTAATATTTTTTGCTCATTTGACTTCTTTTATATTTCAAGATTTTGAACCCATTGTAGGTTAAAGCAACCACATAAGTTGCTCCCACACAAAGCCATGATGCACAGAATTGTTTACTGTTGACACCACTCATGAAATTACCTTCATGCTATCCAGATGTTGGGATTCATTTGATGTTTCACTGCCTGTTTACTCAGAGACTTACAGCTGTCTGGGCCCTGTTAACATATATCTTAATTCTCTGGACCAGGAGAAGTCTGTGGGCCAATATCAGAATTTTTTGGATGATTATTAACATATTCATATGCTCTCTCATAGCCTAACAACGACCAGAAAAAATCTTAAATAATTCATCTTTGCACTTGAACAAAATGTTACTAAATTTGAACCTTTAAACATGAAACTTTAACTCAAACTTGAGTCTCTAACTTGAGTCTCTAACAAGGCTCTAAATCAAACTGTAAGTCTATATCTTAAGTCTTTAATTTGAATCAACAACATATGGCTCTAACTCAAACTGAAGTCTATAACGTAACATTTAAAGCTTTTGGAGATTTACATTTACAGACAGCTCATGCACAAACAAAGCCACACAAACTCTCACATGATACTTGGTACTCCACCTCACACATACAGACACATCTGCACACATTCTCTTTTAAATGCAGTCTGGATAATTATGCACTTACAATGATTGAGAGAGAAATTAAGCCTCAAGAATTTTCATGCTAATGAGTTTTAAAATGAAGACACTGAGATCTGGCTGCTTTGTTGTTACTGACAACTCTTATAAGAGAGAAGAGAAGAGAGAAGAGAACCATACTGAATAGAAGGACTGAAACGGGCATTTAATTTGTATTTTTGGCATTTAGCGGACACCTTTATTCCAAGCACTTACATAACAGTTACAGGACAGTCTAAGCAGTTGAGGGTTAAGGGCCTTGCTCAAGGGCACAACAGTAGCACCCTGGTAGTTGATGGATGGTGGTAGCCTAGTGGGTAGAGCTTTGGACTATCAACCAGAGATTGGCGGTTCAAATCCCGGCTCTGCTAG
>JAYDZF010000032.1:14833853-14868960 GCA_034509105.1 Microcambeva barbata | reverse complement strand
CAAATACGCTTTGATGGCTCATCATGCAAGTGTGATAGCAAGCAGAATTCTCTCTTTGAGAGGAATTGGCAGTTGGCGATTTGCTTTCTAAAGCATATTTGTGTTCTTGGTTTGTTATATCTTCACTTGATTCATTCTAGAAGATCCAAAACACTCTCACTTGCTCCTTTTCCACCGAATGAAGCCTCGTTCTTGAAACCTCAAACTTACTTACTTGGAGATGATAATGTTAAGGTATTAATAAATTTGTTCCAAATATTACATTTGTGAGTCAAGTTGTTTACAACCTTCTGTATGTTTTGTGTTTATGCTGTGTTCATTAGACTGAGTTTAATCTGGGCACTAAGGGTGTACAGAGGTTGATGCTATTCAGAAATTAGACTGTGCCAGGATAGGCAACCTTTCTTTCAAAACACTAGTTTGCTAGTTGAGCAGTCTAAAGCACCTGCCATCCACACTCAAATAAATACACTCTTTAATAGAGACTTTTTTATTTTAACATCTATATTTGAAATTAAGGACAGATTTTCTTGCTGGAATTGTAAATGTATACCAGTCTGGACTTGGGGCACAGATTAAAGAAATTCATGTATTTCAATGGAAAGTGTAATCTAGGTTGAATGGCTCAAACACATGGCTTTATAGACTAGAAAGAATAACAATAATTATTGACATTATTTGTGTATTTTGATACCATTTTTTCGATGGTAAATTTTCAAATGACGTACTGCAGTGGGTTTGGTCTTATTTAACTTCCCTTAGAACGTTGACTTGCTTCTCCTTCACAGTGATTAGAGACGCAATGGGGAGAGGATTGGCACAGCCTCTGGGTTTTATTTAATCTTCTGGAACTTCCAATATTAATCATCTGCTAATGAGTGAATCTATCCCACTAATTACCCGTAACATGTATGTCACTGTACATGTGTGAGTTTAGATGGCACAATAAAGACTTGTGATATTTGAGAGCGAAAAGAGGTGGGATGGTAGGAAGGAAGGAAGGAAGGACAAAAGGAAGAATAGAAAGAAACACACACACATACTGAGAGAGAGAGAGAGAGAGACTTTGATGTTTTTATTTTTTCAATAAATACTGGTGATTGATCAATTACTCGCTCAAATAGACAGTATATACTAGTTGGTAGAGCTTTGGACTTTAAACCAGGGATTTGCTGTTCAAATACAGGCTCTGCTTTGCTGCCACTGTTGGATTATGCATAGAAATAATTTATCGTACTGTACATCTGTTTTTATTTTTGGAATTTACTTTTTCATTTTATTTGATGTTATTTCTTTTTAGCGCATTTTCTAAAGTAGTGAAAAAAAGGCGCTATTGTACTCGGTATGTCCGTATATGTATGTATGTACGTGTAAGTTGATGGACACTGTTCTTGGGCACTACACTTTAATAAGAGCCCACAAACTATATATTCTTGGATAGGTCTCATCAATCCTGATATGCACGACTAAAAAAATCTTTGAAAAAAAAAAATTTGGGCTCGAAAGGGGGCGTAAATGAGGTTTGGGGGTAAAGATCTGAAAGTAAAATGTCTATCATAGACACTGCATTTGTCCGATTGTTTTGCAGTTTTAGTTGTGGAAAAACTGATCTAAGAAATAGAAAATGTGCTGTATGTCACTCACTCCCGTGAGTACTGATCTATTTTTTAGGATTGTCAATGAATTTAATGAATACTATCGTCTCACAAGTATTCAACTTAATACAACAAAAAAGTAAGATATTCCTAATTGTGTCTATAATTATATCACAATTTCAGGTTGGAATTCTAAATAGATAATCAGTAAATACAAAAAGTGTGAAGTGAAAAACGAGGAATCCTGAAATGTGATGTGATTTGTTTTTGAACTTCTTAATAAATAGAGAAAGTTCTTGAAGATCCCCAGTGTATGTTCAGTCTTTGAATATTGAAAGAAACTTGGAGGTACAGAGACCAGCCTTGATGCTTGTCTTCCTTTAGTTTAAATCTGATGCTAGGAGCTACATGAGACCAGTGGTGAGAAAACGGTAGTTGTGTTGTGTAGAATCTGTCAGATTAGTGAAGTGTGTGTATTCAGATACAATTAAATCCATCTCAAAATAAAATCAAGATAAGAAGGAAAGATCACAATGATAAAACATGTATCCCAGATTGAAATGTAAACATATTGTACTAACAATCCATGAGAACATCTGTACATACATTTTTCTTGCTTCAGTGTTAATACATGAACACAGTTTGATTATTGTACCGCTTCAGACAGATTAGCTATGCTATGCTACTCTATCTGACCTTGGCTGTTACCCTCATTAGTCTCTCCTAACCCTTACCTCCAGTCTGTTCTCATGTTCTGTATAAGTCTACCTCAATATCTGACATGGTTACATAAATACATGAACAGTGTAAGTTCTCCTCAGAGATGAAGTGCTAAAGATGTAATTATACACAGTAAAGCTCGAGAGAATTTGTTCTTCTTTCTCATTATTTTATCACTGCACTGTGAACAGACCATCTTGCTTTAGGGTGTGGAGCTTATGCAATTACAACACTGAATCTTAACAACACTATTAACTGTAGTTTTGTGTTTAAGTTGTAATTAAAATAGAGCTGATAAAGTGGAACCTTAAAACAGGACCTTTAAGTACAGAAACGTTTAGCAAATACAATTGTCCATTATTGGTTTACCACTTTCAGTAGCAAATTTATATTCTAACCTTTATCTACACCTTATCTAAAGTGACTTACAATAGTGTGCCAGTAAACAGTAGAATTAAGGGCTTTGCTCACTGGCCCAATTTTGGCAACCTGGTAATGGTGGGGAATAACCCAGTGACTTTTTGATTACTAGTCCAGTACCGTAACATCTTGGCTAACTTTCAAAAGAAATTGTGTTTGATACTTGTGACAACATAACAGGAGCTTACTGAGTCACTCCCAGACCATCTAATCCAAATATTAGCTGTTGGTCAAAATAATGTTACTTGACGATGTAGTTGAATGAATTAAGTCTGTGATTAAACCCTAAACATGCCGCACTATCAAAGTAATGAGCTGCGTCTTCAGAACCTTGACTTGTTTATTTATGCTCTGCAGATAAACACATCCAAAATTTGATGAATGAATGTGAATCTTGCCTCCCTGCCAACACACATACAGCATCAATCAAACCTTAACTCTAGCATCTTAACCCCGCCGATGCAAATGTCACATTTTTATATATGTCTTGTTCTCTCTTCACTTTCTCTTCCGCCCTTTTTCTGATCACTCCCTCCCTCGCTATCTCTCTCGCTCCCTGTCTTCCTCTCTCACTCTGTCTCTCTATTAGCCACCACCAACTTGGACTCGGAGAGCAAGCGAACGGCCCACTTCCAATCGTCATGGCAACAGCATGTGAATGTGTTTGGCTCTTGGAGTAGGCCGGAGTGCGTGCAGGAGCTGCACCAAGAGGCTCAGCTCAACCTCCAGAGCCTGCTTCAAGGTAGGAGCTATGAGCTGCGGGGTGTGTGTGTGTGTGTGTATGAGCTTATGTTTTGATGGTAAACTTGATCATTTCTGGACATATTTCTGTACATGTTGTATAGCTGCATCGTGCAATTCTATATATCATATATGTACCTTCTGTACAGTGTTTGAGGGAGACAACGTCTGTGTTGCTGTTGTCGTCTTTTCCTCCCTCACCTTCTCTTGGTCGATTCATACATGTTCTTCGTATTGATCTAAGAAGTGACCGACAAACATGCGTTCACTTCTGTTTGTTTCATTCTGTTCCTCTGACTGAACGTATGCGTCGATGCAGGCATGTGTCTTCTCGAAGCATGCATGTGTTTATATGCAGGCTGCGTTCAGCTCCCGAGTTGTCTCCTTTCTCTTTTCTCATTCGGTCTGATCTTTGCTGTCTAAACATTATTAAGGAACGGTTGAGGATGAGCAGATGTTAGTCACACTAATCCACGCTTGACGTTCATGCATGTGTCTCAGTTACAGTACTTGCTGAACCTGCATTATCTCAAAACGGTAGCTATCGCTAAAGCAGCAAAGAGTGGGTGGCCGCTGCGCTCCATCAGCTATGCACACACCGTTCAGATTTTTCTAATATATGTTTTTTTTTATATGGAGCTTATGAGTCTTGTGAAATCATGTCGATTAACATGAAGTCAACAGTTATTTTCAGCTATAACAGTCTTCGGAATTTCAGTGGTGTGCCTCTTTTTAGATAAAAGTAGTGTTGAGCACTGAAACTATGTTCCAATGTAGTTGGAACTGAACACAAGATGGTGAGTACCATGTACAAACATGTGCTTCCTCTCTAAAACATAAAACCAATCAGTGCCACCTTGTAAAAAATTACTCTATAATGCACCAAATAATTGTAATATAATGTAAAAAGTAACCTTTCATTAGGAATGTTTTGTAAAGATATGCTTTAGAAAAGTTTATTGACTGTCCCAGCTGTATCCAGTAGACCACAGTTCCAATTCCAACTCGGTCCCAATTTAGAACTGAACACAAAACTGTGGGTACCAAGTAAGAACAGCTATCTTTGCATGCATGGCTGACTTTAGACATTGTTAAGACTGCATCAAATGGTCAAAAGTGTCCTCGCTTTATAAACTAAAACAACAAGTGTAGCAGCTTTCGGACTTGTTGCTGATAACAGTCTGGACGTCCATTCTTTCCAAAAAAGTAAGACCTGGAATGTGTTCTTGGCCTGAAATGCAGGAATGGAGGTTTGTTGATAAATTCAGTTTCAAAACATGAAATGTATTGGGTTCAAGTCAAAGTAAATATAAGGAACACTGCATTTGTATTTTATTAGCATCTTGCATACTGAGGTCTACTGGCAACAGTTGGGACAGTAAATAAACTGTAAAGCATAACTCTATAGAACATGTCTTATTAAAAGCTAGCCACTTTCCTAGTGATTAATACGGAGGGTCGTGTCAGGAAGGACATCTTGCATAAAAATATGTCAAACCAATAATATGAATCACACTGTAATAATTTTTTTAATGTGGCATTCACTCATTCACAGATTTTTCACTGGAACCTAAAAACTCACACATCCTAATTTAAACTGAAATATAGGGGTAACATCGGTACAAGCCAGCGGCATGGTGGCTTAGTGGGTAGCACTGTTGCCTCACAGCAAGAAGATCCTGGGTTCGATCTAGGTCCTTTCTGTTTGGAGTTTGCATGTTCTCCCTGTGTCCACGTGGGTTTCTTCCCAGAGTCCAAAGACATACTACCAGGTTGATTGGGGACACTGAATTGTTCTGTTGGCACCTGCGATGGACTGGTTAACATCCAGGATGTTACCATGTGCCTTGTGCCCGTTGAAGAGCTCGGATTGGCTCCACCACCCATCCACCCCTGACCCTAATTAGGATAAGGGGTTAAAGACAATGAACTAAACTGAACTGAACATCAGTACAAGCCGTTCTGTGATACGTTGTGTGACATGTGGTGTGATAATGAAATGGAGATCACTGTGTTTTAGCTAAAAAAAAAAACTAAAGTGCTGTTATTTCAGAAAAGACTCAGTGTAATCTTTAATAATAAACTGCTTTAATAACTGAAGCATCAGGGTGATCAGGACACTTATATGAGACTTTGGGGGGCAACAACACACAGATTAATGGCAGAAAGCTGCACTATCGCAGTGCACTTTGCTAATGTAAATGCATAAAGTGTGTGTGCTACTCAACGGAACAAGGCGAGTCTCATAAATACTAGTTATGTTTATATTAATGTACAAAAAAGATATACTGCACAGTATATAGGCGTTAAAAGAAACTACCAGAGGGGTGCTACAGTATTTACAAATCTAAACACAATTTACAATGGAGCAAAGTTTGCTTCCTAGTAATTGAAGTTTGTAGTTTCTAAGCTGTCACCTCCGCTCCTGGATCAACCACTGATTGGTTGATCGCTCCATAATCTATTCTACAGGACAACATGAAAGTGGGCGGGCACAAAACACTGCAGTATTGACTGAAATGTGTTTTTGGCTAAATATGTGGGTTTTAACTGATATAAATGGCCATTTATATTATCTTTCTGGACTGCATACATGGTTCACTAAGCACAACTGCTTATAGAATGTAACCCCATTTGGGGAGGTTTACTTTACAGCCAGTAACATTGTCACCTCACTGGTCCTGAGTCAAGAAGGTCCAGGTCCTTTCTGTGTGAAGTATCTGCATGGTTTTCCTTCAGGAGCTCTGTTTTCCCCCCATAGCCCAAAACATGTAACCAGATGTAATAGAGACACTAAATGGTCCTATAGGTACCACTGCCTCACATTTTCTGCTTTGGGTTTTTGGCTTATCATCTTGTGTGGGTGAAAAGATTTGTGATTATAAGTCTTGTGAAAGTCTTGCTTGGGACAGGATAATAGGGGGGGGGGGGGAGGGAGCTGTAAAATATGAACAGCTTCCTGTCCATATGGTGTAAATTGTAAGAGGGCGTAAACATGTCCTAAGCTAACCAACATCTGATGATTTGCTTACAACACTACTGTGCATTAAACCTTTAACCAAACTTTATGTTAACAACAACCAGAACAGAAAAACTGGAAATTCTTGGAAGCAAAACTGGACCTTCAAAATATACTTCAAGTAAATTGTATTACTAAAGTTTATACTTTATAACTTCTACTCCACTTCAATCCCTTTCATGATATTAATTGAATTTGAAAGTCCATTCAAGAACAGAGAGGGAAAAAAAACTAAATCGCATAGACAAACAAAGAGGCATTGTCTCGCTCCTTTACCCGATGCTATGTGTGCATACACAAGAAAAGGACTGACCCATATTTGATAAATGGCTGCTTTCGGGGGTGCGTGTTGTTAGAAGAGATGCTTTGAGGTTTTTCGTGGCCACTGAGGCTCTCAGCGTGCATGAGTGGCTGGCTGCAGGTCTGTCTGAGCTATCTGATTGGCTTAGAGCTATGGAGACGTCTGTGTCCTAGCAGTGTTCGGCAAGTGAGTGGCCACAGCCGGGTCAGAAAAAAAGAGAGGGAGTGTCCAAAATACCTTCATATATACACTAAAACATATACACGTGCACACAGACATTTTAGTGTCTCTGCTGGATTCCTTTTTACATCTTTGAAGTGGTTTGCCTGATCTTTAACACTATTCGTCTGGTGAGTCTAAACTACATAGACATTTATATAAATGTGATATTTTCAAGTGTTGTAACATTTATTTTTTAGAATATTTATGTAGAAAAGTGGAAAGGTTCTGGGTGCTTAGCATGCTAGGGTACCACGGCTAAAATTTTAAGCTGGAAAGTTAAAAAAACTTTACGCATCTAATTAATTGACTTGATTAGCTGCTGGCAACCTGGCTGTTGGGAGTGTGCTCTGTGTCTGTTCAGGTGTACAAACGATCTCCACTGTTGTGACCCCAGACAGGAGACGCTCCAATTACAGTCTATTTAACGACTTCCTCTGTAATGATTTTAATTATAACTGTAAGACATTATCTGTTGGGCGTTTGTATTTACAGTATAGGTACAGTTAATACCAGATGAGAGTTCTCTCAATCTTGTCAATCTAGGTCTTGTCCATAATTTGGTGGCTGTTGGAGTTTGTCTATTATTGCCCTTAATAGACAGTCAGAGAGTCTGTATAAATGGTACATGACGTAGAAATGTATTCTGATCTACAGTTAGCAGTGTTTATTAGCAGCAGAGATATAAACAGATTAAGGTGCCATAAATGTGCAAAGATGGAGGTAATACAGTCACAGTGGTACAGCAGCTGATATATAAACAGATTAAGATATAAACAGATTAGGGTGCCAAATGCCAAATGTGTCTATCGTGTGTTTGTGCGTGTGTCTGAGTTCATAACGTTTGTGTGTCGGAGTCAATCATGTGTGTGACTAGGACAGTATTAAGTACAATTACATTCTCCACATTTAGCTGACACATTTATCCAAAGTGACTTACAAATATTACAACAGTATACTCTGCAAGCCACTGAGAGTTCAGGGCTTTGCTCAAAGGGACCAGCAGTGGAAATCATTATCGTTGCACCATGAATGTTCTTTGTACCGCACATTTGCAAAGGCTTTTGCCGGCATTGGAGTCGATTTATTTCATTTTTATTGCTTTTAACTACACAGCATGTAACCTACTTTTATCGATCAAATAGAACAAGCTGAAAGTTGAAGAACAGGATCAAGAGCATACCGGGGATCACGAAAAAACCAAAAGTGGAAGTGGCGTGTGGACTCCTAACTGACCCTGACAATCAAAAGCTGTTTACCTCCGATCTCCAACCCGTACGTCACTGACCTCTCTAAATGAGTCCATCCAATACTTTCTGTCCCTAAACACATGGACAAGCATGAAAAACGAACCTTGAAACCATGACACTGAGCAACCACTGTAATAAGCACCGTCTACACACATTGTTTGCTCAGTCTCATGGTTTCAAGGTTCCTGTTTCATGATAGTCCATGTGTTTAGGCCAAGTAAGTATTTTATGGGCTTGTTGAGAGAGCTTCAACTGTACAAACTGGTTGCACCCAACTTATTTAGAGCTGTGCCAGGTGTGGATCATTACCCCTAATGAGTCACTTATGGGAATAAGAGGCTGAAGAGGAACGTGATCTATAATGGCGATTGCGCCATTTACCAGCATGCAGCTTATCGGATGCAAACGGAACTGGAATAGGATGCCATGACTCGGATGCAATGGTACACGGCTCGCGAGCAGCAGTTGGTACCATGTCATGATGCGAATTGGTGCACAGCTCAGTGGAAGGGATCAGGACCATAACATTTAATGCATGTTTAACAACCAGTTTGTTCTTGCAACAGGTCGTACCCGGGTGTCTCAGCCAAGACAAGATTTACCATTACATTCCCGGAAGATATTAAAAAGCTACAAACTACATGAGCCATCAAAATGTCTATATATAGCTAGATTAGTTAAAAAATAAGTTAAGTTAAAAATAAGTTAATTATTAAGGATTATTAGTGGTGACAGTACTTGTACTCATGTAGTCACTTTTACTGGCTTATCTGCACTATGACTTTACATATAACTGTGAAGGTAGGCTGTGCTGTGTTTATTATATCATTCAATTAATGAGTAATTGTGTCAAAAGAAACATCCTGTCAAAAGAAACATGCTGTCCCATGAACGAATTTCCCTGTTCAGACAGTTTTAGACGAATTGCTAAACAGCGCCTGTGAACCCTAATGAATAGCACTATATGAATTGCACTTTAATCCATATGCTTTATGTGTCTGCTTATTTATCATTGTGTCCATTGAGTTTCAAGCTCCAGTGCTGTGTGTGCTTGCTTTTGTGTAAGGCCTGTTTTTTGGGGGTGGGCTCTGGGTAGGGGCTTTTGTAGACTTAAAGGTATCTTATTGTCTTGAAGCACCATCCATTGCCAGGCAACCCAACTTTAAGATAATGGCATCTCAGTTCTGTATAAAGGAGATCAAGTTCACTGCCCCCTCCCCCCCTCACACACAGATACACACATTGCAGTTTTACAGAACTTCTGTTTAATTTATGTACTTATTAGATGTCTAGCAGTAGTTAAGGAAATAGTCTGGGTTAACCCTAGCTTTTCATTTAATTGTTTGTGTGCAGACTTTGAGGAGCAGCTTTATGATAACAGGGTAACTGGACAGACGTTCCGGCACCCCTCCTCTCAAAGTTCAGAGGACACCGCCACTACCCTCAGCCAGTCACCCTCCACACACAAGAAGCCCGAGTTTGTCTTCCTGGTAATTTTCTTTTGAACAATGTTCTGATTTATTTAGGTGAATTATGCTCTGGATTACACACTAGTACTTTTTTTTTACCTTTTATTTAGTGTTTTTAATTTTTTTGTGTGTTTTATATATAAATATAACATAATCCATTTTTATTTCATTGTAAGGTTTTATCTATTTAAACCCTTATGAGTAAAATCATTGTTAAAACAAGGCGAGTTTATACATGGATCTGTATCACACACAAAGGATCATACACTGATCATTATTTACAATTGATCAGCCAGCAGAGGTCATAACTGCAGCAGTTATGTTGAATTCAAACTGGTACTACTTTTTGAATGGGTTAATCCTGGTCTGCATAGAGAGCTCATATTCAAAATGTGTGCCCCACCAAAGTATATATTTTTTCCCAGTTTGTGTACCAACTCACACCTTTTTGAAAGTCACTAATCATACTAGTGTTTTGGGGCAACCTGTGACCTCTTTCCAATATATGTCTGGGAAATGATTTGCATGACTAGGGTTACAGACTACACTGAAAACAAGCACAAGCCACCCAGTCTACCATCTGAGGTGTGGAACATTATAGTAAACAAACTGTAGTAAATAATCTCTTTTAAGTGAATGTTTTAGAAATAAACTCAGAGATTTATTATTTTTTGATTAGTGTTTTAATTAATCTAGTATCTTTATTTTATAATTTGACCACACTCACATCAGCTGGTGTATTTCCCTTTCCCCCTTTTCACTCCGTAGCCTGCGAACAAACAGGTCTGTGAGGATGAGACCACGTCATTAGGGATCCGGGCTCAGGATCCGGCTGCTTGTGGCTCAGACCGCTCCCTTCTGGGATGGAATTCGTCAGTGGGGCCTCCTATAGCAGAAAAACCTAGCTGGCATCTAAGTCGACACTCCTCTGCTCACCTTGTCCCCATCGATGTCACAGGTAACAAATGCACATCACATCCTCTGACTGTTTTTGAGTTTTTTGGTTCAGTTTGGATACATTTTAGTATGTTGTACAACAGTGCTGTTAGCTGCGAGTCCTTCCTATGAATGGATTTTTGATTAGAGTATGCTCTTATTTTAAATGGTACTTATTGCTAAGCCAGAGTTCAGCAATGTATTATTTTCTATACACATCACATCTGCTTGTCCTTACATCGTCACCTGTTCACATGTTCTACTTCAGTTCATTTGTTGAAACTTTCTTTACCACTTTTGTGGTCACTCATTCGTGGATACAAATACCAGCTATTTTGTTGTCATTGCACCTAGAATTTCAGTGGACTGTCTGAAACTGACGTACTTCATGACTACAGTCAATAAAATTAATGCGCCAAGGAGACACAACTCTTCCTGAAAACTGTTAAAGGCTCAAATTTGGAAATCAATTACACTTTGACAAATAAAGAATTTATATGTAAAAAAAAAACCCAAATATAATATATTTAATGTTCATATTCTGATCAGACATAACATTATGACCATCTCCCGAATATTCTGTTGGTCCTCCTTTTTCTGTCTAACTGCCCTGTGATGCACTGTGTACTCTGACACTTTTCTATAAGAACCAGCATAAGAACTCAAGCACTTTTGAGCTACATAAGCTTTTTTATTAAATTTGGACCACACAGATCAGCCTTCACTCCCCACCTGCAATAATGAGACTTAGTCACTCATGAACCTGTCACAGTTTAACACTCTTCCTTTCTTTGAGCACTTTTGATAAATAGTCAGTGCAGTCCAAGAACACTGAAGCTGAAGTTTCCTAAATGCTCTGAACCAGAGGCTAACTATAGCCATCACAATTTGGCCCTGGTCAAACTAGCTTTAATCCTTACAATCCTTGTTCTGCTGAATATATCCCTGAATGTATCACACTAACATGAGATAATCAGTGTTATGGACTCTACCTGTGCAATCCAACTTTAATGCCTGGTCTGTTTAAAGCCAACACGTGACTAATAAACTTTTGATTTGATTTGAATGATCACAGTTGTGAGAAATGTTGTGTTGCAATTAAATCTAGGATTGCCTTCATTTCTGAGGAAGCATTAGAATATAACTCACATTAAGGCATTTTATTAGGCATGATTTAATGCATTTGGGAGTTCAGACAGCTTTCTTCTTTAGAAAATGTGTAGAATGACATATAATGTGTATAGATAGAGCTATTCAGGTTTTCAGACAGACTCTTGGTCTCTCTTGCAGTTATCTGTCTTCTCTCTTCCTTCCTGGTCATGTGTTTATCTCACAGTGGGTTTGTCTTACTTTGTTCTCTCTCCCGTTGTAGTCGCTTTCTTTTGGGATTCTTGTCCTCTGTACATTTCCCATTTTAAGTTGTATTGCTGTTGAGTAGGTCAGGCATGTAAACTTGGTTAAACCGTGCTTAGAAGTCTGGGGTCTGATTCCCAAAGAGGTGCCATTTAATTCCCTGCCTGCTGGAGGAAATGAACAGGTAGCTGTTACCATGGAAATGCCTAGCTCTTCCTTTTTAGCTTGGTGAGGAGGAACAAACTGCAGAGTAAGTAAGTGAGCGAGAAACAGAGAGAGACAGTCATATAGTAACAGCATGGGTGGACATGTATTAGCCAGAAAATTTATTTCATAAATGACTTAGACAGACAGACAGATAGGTATTACTTTATTGATCCCTGAAGGGAAATTACGGCGCTGCAGCAGCTATTTACAGTAATCACATATATCATACAATGACACGTCAATGTATTACAGACGAATAAGAAAAAATTAAGACATCAATGCAAAACAAAAAAATAGCTCCACCCTAGCAACTTGGATGTACAAACCACGCTATGTGTTATAGCGCTGGTCCTAGGGTGTGTTGTGCCAGAAAAAAAAACATTAAAGCATTATGTTTAAACACTTTTATTTATTTATTTAATTATTTTGGGGGAAAAATAATGCTTTGGCTGAAAGATGTATGTTCTGCTTATAGATCAGCTAATGTTTCCTGTTAGTCAACATTTATATCATAAAAGGAAATTGTTTAATGCCTGGAAATGTTTGTGACTCTTGAGCAAATTGAGTCTGATTGGTGCAAGTAAAACAGGAAATAGTTCATTAAAGATTGATATTTTTATTAGGTCGGGGTGCATATCAGACCCTTTGTCAATGTCATTGTCCACTGTCTAGTGTCACTTTTCATCATGTTAAGCTTAGACAGCACCGCTAAGTCACGTGTCATGAGACATCTCATGCTGGCCATGCTTCTTGACATTTTTCATCACTGTTGTACAGCAATCTTACTGTAATTTTTTTTGTTTTTAGTTTCTAGATTAAAATATAGGCTGTTGTGATTTGTTTTAAGTCAGGTGATCATTCATCTCTGACCTTATAATCGTTTATAGAATTTATATATAATTTCATTTTGACTAGATTGATTAGATTGAGAAGTGGTATCTCGTGTCTTGCCTTAGGCCAGAGCTTTGATAAGCACGCCAGTGAACTCCAGGCCCCCTTTAAAACTGAAAGGGCGGCAAACCCAAAGACTGTTCGGCGACCAAGGAGTGTGATTGCAGGCCCTGATGTCACGCTTCACTGTCAAGGTGATGAATAGGAAGTTAAAAAAAAGAGCCAAATGGACCACAATGTCCATTTTTTAAATACCATAAATATTTTCTTTTGGCATCACTGGACATGTCCGGGCCTTCGTGCTTCAATTAAAAAGAAAACGTAATGGTTAAATAAATGTTTGTTTGTTCATGGTTTTTACTTTAGTCTGTTGTTTTCGATCTCTCTTAGGTGATGGCAAGATTCTCGCGGTTGATTTGATACAAGGCGCCTGTTCTCCAGACTCCTCCCAGCCCAGATCTCTGGAGCCCACCACAGAGCGTACAGGCGAGCAGCACATACCCTTACGCAAAACCCAGAGTGATCTTGAACACAGCATTCCCCCATCACCTAAAATGGACCATGCCACTCTTATGTGCCCCAGTCCTTCTTGGAATGGACCAAAAGGTTCGACATTTTCTCCATCCTGGAATGACTCCTACAGCTATGGTATGACTGCAAATTCGGTTGCCAAACATCCTTTGGCTAAAGCCGGTATGTTATCACCAAATACTGGTGGAGGAAACCTTGTGTGCCCTTCCCAGACCAGCTCTGGTATGTCTGTAAGCTCCGGCTCACATACTAGTTCCTTTACATCTATCTCAGATCCTTCTGGACACACAGGACCTGCAGTCACACATGGCAATGTAATACATTTTAAGAAAAATGAGGCTGATGGATCAGCTCCTAATCAAGGCACTGGTAATGGCTTTAATTGCCAGCGAGAGAAGAGGTCAGTGCGGTCCAACGCTTTCAAGTTCCGTGAGCGTTCCCTTTCAACTCCAACAGATTCTTTATCACTCTGCTCAACAGAGAACATTTGCTGTCCGGTTGAGTCAGTGCAGATGGTTCGAGAAGATGAGAGCTATGCCCTGCTCTACCCAAGCAACAGCTCTGAGGATAATACAAGCACTGACAATGTCTCCGTAATGACAGGGTCTGACTTTTTCACACAGAGTAGACTTAGGTCACGATCGCGCAGCATTTCACTGAAGAAGCAAAAAAAGAAACCACCACCACCGGTACGCAGTGTGTCCTTAGTCAAGAATTTGTCTGAGGCTGGTGGGATTGGGCTTCACCATCGTGAAGGACGTATCAGAGATGGGAGACCCAAAAGTCTGTTTATCCCTGGAGATCATAATTTACAGGATTCATTTCAGCCTGAATTCTTAATGGCAGTCAAGCCAGATGAGGAAACACAGAGCAGTCTGGGGACCACTTCCAATACACCTCAAGCCTTTGACAGAGAAGGAGACCTGGCCTTTCCACCTCATTGGCAGCTAAATGAGTGGAAGTCCAATAATGACCCTTATCGTTCCTTATCAGGCTCTAGCACCGCTACAGGTACGACAGTGATTGAATGTATAAAGGTTCGTGGAAGTACAGAGTCTCTTAATTCACCGTCAACCTCTCGAGCCACTTCTCCTTCTCCACTTTCCATTGAAGCTGAAACTAAGGTCTTTCCGTATAAACCTCCATGTCTTATGTCCCCATCAAGTGGCTACTCTAGTCAGTCTGAAACGCCTACCCCAACTATTGCAAACAATGCAATCACTAGTCACACCCTAGCAGGGTTTAAGATGCGCCCAAAGATCCCAGAAAGGAAGTCCTCGCTTCCAGCAACCTCACCAAAAGAGAAAGCTCACTCGCGTCTATCTTTTGAGCTACCTGTGAATTCTCAGGTAGACTTGTCATCTCTAAGACCCAAACCAAAAGCTAACAGAAGGCATTCGGACACATCAACTACCAACAAACCAGTAAAAACGGCTTCTAGTCAGTCATCACAGCCTGCAGTTACTACTACAGACCTTCGGAACATTAGACTCCGGTCAGTGAGTCGCTCAGAACTCGAGGACAGTCCAGACGGATCCTCTGACATTATAGAAGAGGAGCAAGGGCGTGATATAAGTCCACCTGTCACCCCCTGTAGCTCAAAGCCACCCAAGCCACCAGTTGCAGTGAAGCCTCCACTTCCTAAACGACCCATGAACTTGGCCCTAAAGTCTCAGACATCCTCTCCACACATTTATGAATCTCCACCATCCTCGCCAGTAGACCGGCCCATACCTGTAGGGAATATCTACATGGTTGTAAAGAAGCCCAAACCTAAGAGGTCACCACAATCTACAGCTAGTCCACTTGCAGTCACACCTCAAGAGAAGTTTCCAAATCATCCACCCATATTTCCTGAACTTGACCTAGAACATGGAATTCCAATTGAGGAAGAGTTAGCATTTCTTAGAAGCCCAGAAATTGAAGAAAATACCAAGACTCTTTGTAGTTCAAGTGCTGTTTTCTGTCCAGCAGAGTTTGACAAGAAAAAGCCCAAGGTACCCCCACCAGTGCCCAAAAAGCCCAATGTCCTTCTCTTACCTTCCCCTACCTCACAAGTTCCAAGTAATGGTACAACAGAAAGGCAAGGTTTTCTACTTGACAGTGGTTCTCAATCACCATTAGGCCCACCACCATCTGAAGCTGAGGAGTCATCTTATAATGAAGACGGCCATGAAATCCATATAGACAAGGAGAATCATGGAAGTACTAAAAGTCATGTACATCAAGGACACATTGAAGCACTTAAAAATGTTGGTGCAACTGAGGACAACTTTCCTACAGAAAAGGCATTTCCTGCAGAAATAGTGACAGGTATGTAATCTAACCATATTTGCCATGAAGATTTACAGATAAGCATTTTCTCACAGTATTTGTTAACGACTGTGCCCACAGAAACTCCAGTGGAAGAAAATGATGGTGCCAGTGAAAAAATGGAACTCCACATATCTGAGGAGACAGAGGATGATGTATTAGTGCAGACCCCCACAACTCATACAACCGAGGACCTCTTCACCATCATACACAGGTCTTTCAGTGGTTAAATTAAAAATGTTACACCTTGAATTATGAACACCATTAAAATGGAAATTGTTACAGTGGTAAAACATAGTACTGCTGAGGTCTGCTCTCAAACCTACACAGCCATGACTGAATTTGATGAATAGGTCTGAATGGCTTCCTCATGGAAACTGGTATTGCAGCCTCTGCTGGCTGGTCGGTGGCACGGGCACAGATACATTGAAAAATGGGGATGAAAAGAAGCCATTGGCAGTTTTATTAAAAAAGCATTCTATATTAGTGGTTTTAATTAATGCTTAAGGGATACACACTTATTTATTGTCTGTGAGCCCATAATTTAAATGGGTTTGGGTAGGCCTCAACTATGAACATTTGCTTGTTTACATGAATTGTTTTTAAATTAAAAAGTACTGTTTCTGCGTCTACATAATTGATTGGGTGTTTCCCAAACTCACTTACATGTGTGATGTTTAGTAGCTGATTTAAACCTCAATGTCTTTGGCATTTTGACTGATTGTTAACTGAATTGCTGTAGCTTGCTAATGTAACACACTTTTCTTGTGGTGTGTGCTGAGAATATTTCAATTGGTATGTCCTTGTAGTGCATGGCTTAATTATAACTTAGTCATTTGTACAATATAATTATGCATTTTCTCTCATCTAGATCTAAGAGGAAAGTCCTAGGCCGTAAGGAGCCAGTGGACTCATTTGGCAGTCGCCAAAACCTTGTGTCCCCTGTAAAAAGCAGCAGCAGCGACATTCGAACGCTGACTCTCGGCAGCACCCCTAGATCAAGCTCCAGAAACGAAAACTTCATGGCTCTTCTCCAGAAGAAGAGCAGCAAGTCGAGCAGTGGAACCCGGGTCTCTGCTATGGAACTGCTAAAGAGCACAAACCCTCTTGCTCGTCGCATCACTGAGTTTACTCAGTCCGACTCAGATGCTCAAACCGAACCATCTAAAACGACTCTACCTGACCAGTGATACATCCCATTGTGAACCGGTGCAGTGATGGCTGTCTTTACTTAGTGCTGTAATCAGCATGTCAATGGATTCATTTCACAGGATCTGTAGGATGCTTTGCAGTTTCAAGACTGGCATTTCACATTTTCTCTGGTTTAAATATGGCTTTGAGATCTGTCTATATGGAGGACTGGAACAGGGTTGGTGTGAGGAGCCAAATGGGATTAACCGGTGTTATTTGGTCTGGCATATGGAAATATGTTAATATGCTTTACCAACCAGTGTTTGTGGCCAAAATCACCAAAGCCCATCAGATTATAATGGATCTTTTTGTGAAAAAGGACATTTAAGAAAAATGTAATCAATCAATGAGAAAGTGTTTTGGTCAGAAACTGAAAAAAAATCCTTACTGGTTTGAAGGACAGTTTGGTGCCCCTTCAAAAAGCACTTTTTTTGTATTGCAAAAGATTATAAAATATTTCTTAACCCCAAAATATAGGTATAATCTGCAGTGTTTATCTTAATTAAGTTTATATACTATGTAAAAATTTAAATCTGCACTATAAAGTGTATTTTTTCTTTTTACAATACAGGGATTGAACATAGAGCATTGACCGCTCTATTGCAATATACTTCTGTTAAATCTATATAAGATATATAAAATATATTCTTGTTTATGGAGTCAAAGTTCCATATACTGAACATAAAACCAACACCAAAACAAAGCAGATTATATGGAAGGACCAAATCATAGTAAAGGTGGAAATAGAAGATCCATGACTAGTAGAAAGTATAGGCAACGGGATGCAAACCTCACTCATGTGGTGTTTGATCCCGACTGTCCTTGTGGAACCTTCTAGTGTTGAAAGAATGGGAGAAAGAACTGAGGTGCTGCATACTTCTCCATCCACCAGGACAGATGTGGAGTTGTGGCTGAAATGTTTATAGAACATTTTATCTATGCTCATGATGCATTTTGTCTCTCACAATCTGTCCATTTCATACTATGCATTGGGGCTGAATGTGCCGCTCCTCTGCCAGTACAGGCGAGCTAGTGGTGAATGCTCTTGAATGTCAGGAAAAGAAATTGCTTTTGTTTACTTGCATTTTTGTACAGTCATCACACATCACGACAAAGAAGGAATTGAAACATGTGTTTGAAAGTGTAAACAAGGACCAAAGGGTGTAATACAGAACTGATTAAAGAATGCTGGAGAATACCTGTAATGTATGAAGAGAGCCTAGAAGTGAGCATCTGCCATGAAGACTTCATTCCATTCCTTATATTCCTGATAAATTTCATTTCTTGTGTATGACTGTGCTTCTTTGGTTCACAATGAGAATCAATAAACCTGGTGCTATTGAGCCAGTGCACCCTCTGCAGTCTAGGAGGGAAAGCGGACACAAAGACTCTCCTGAACAACCAAGGATGAAGATCGAATATAGATTTTCTGATATTGTTTTTTCCAGGTATTCTCATAGCATCTACATATAACAACAAGAGAATATGAAGTATTACCATAGTGTGTGATGCTTGTTTTACCTATTTAAAGAATGAAGAAACAACCAGTGTTTGTTTGCCTTGTAGCCTGGCGTTAAGCCTATGTTTTTTAACTCCTTGGAAATGCACTTCTGTAGAAATAGTTTCAGAGTTTCTTTTTGTCTATTAGATTACTCTTGTGTACTCTGTGCTACATCTCTTCTTGGTAAATTTTAGTCCCATATTTCCCAGACATTTTTAGAGTTTTCAAAGGGAGGGTTAATGGGAGCTAGAAAAGGATATGATAATGCCAATTTTACCCAGATATTGGAATACAAGAGTGCTTTAAAAGCATTGTTTTGATTAATTCAGCTTTTACTAAGCCCGTAATCACTCTTGAGAGTGACAAAATAATTGACAGCTATTCTGTTGTAATTCCAACAACAGTGGCAACGACATGAAATGGCAAAATGACAAACAGCGTTTTAAGCAAATGAGTATGCTATTGTGATTGGTCTATAAGTTTACTTGCTTTTTGCACCCTGCTATGCCATTTTTAGTTTTGAGAAAATCTCTTCCCTATGCATATGATGTCATTGTGTCATAAGCCCTGAGGAAAAAGAAAAAAAATCTCTGCATGGTGTCCCAAGCATTTTAAAAGAAAATCCATTTTATCTGACATAAACTAACACAAAGAAGAGAGTTTCACCAGCTATTACAGAATCTTTATATTCCCACTAACCTATGAAATAGCTAGGACTTTTGTAGGATATGACTTTAGGATATTTGTAATTGCATTTCTGCTTTCCCCTAACTAAAATGACCAAATTAAGCTCTGCGTGTATGGAAAATATCCCATGTTGGGTATTAGTTACAATTTGTCTCACTTGATGACTGTCTGAATCAGTTGCAAGCTACAAGCTTAAAGCTAAGCTACATCAGCACCTATAAATAATAAAATGCAAAGACAGCTAAATCATCTTTGTTAAGCTTACATCTGACTGTTAGTTTCGATTAGATAATAAAGCAAAAAATCTTGCTGTGGTAAGCAGTTCCTCTGCCTGGGATACTTTGTGTTTCAGAATAAAACATTATTCTTCAGAGGTGAACTTAGCAAAGCGAAACTTCAATTCGTTTGAAGTTTATTGACAAAAGCCTGGTGTGACCACAGCTCAATATTTCTCATTGTTGAGCTTTATTTCGTTGCCACTGTAGCCATGTTTGGCGCTCAAACATGAAAGAAAAGAAAAGAAAAACTTAGAATTCAACAACACCAATAATAATAATTTACACAATGGGTATAATCTTACCAACAATAGACAAACCTGGTCACTTCAGCAGGTTGCTGGCTAGTGTGAATGAAGTGTCAGACAATACAGTATATCCTACCACAGGCATTTACAAACTTCAGTAACCTAATGACCTACAACAATAACATACATAATTGCTTAACATGAAGGAAAACAGTTTAATTATACTGTTATTTTGTATTTCTCACTGATTATGGCACCTACAAAAACTTGGAAAATGATAAGCATGCAAAGTAAAAGCAGAATTTTCTCTTTGTACACTGTTCAAAAAATAAGGCAGCATTTACAATTAATTGGATCTTTACTAAAATTTGTTAAGAAAATGTATGAAATTACTTTTACTTTTTCTTTGCCACTACTTTTATCATGAGGCGGTATCTGCAGCCCCTTCAGCATAAACTGGTAGTCCAACTCATCCTGGATGGCAAGATAATGCGATTTGTGTGAATTGTGGGACCTGCCAATTATTCTGTTTTTTGGAGAATGCCAGTCAAGCTGTAAACACAGGTCCCGCTAGAAGACATCAGGTCCTAATTCCACCCTTATGACAGTTGGGTCAGAAACTTGCACACCAGTAATCCACTGGGGGTAATTTTGAGCTCTGGTAGTGCTCATTCTTTTCCTTTTTACATATAGTATCATATATCGGTGATGCTGCTGACAATTCTTTGTGTTGCCCTGTCTGGCTCTCCCTGTGTAATGGCAGTGTTCTGATATAAAACCATCATCAAACCTCCCTGTGATAGCATTTAATGATGTGCCATTCTGCAGAAGCTGAACTTGTGTCAGCTGAATGAGCTGCACGTAGTGCCTCATGTTGACGGTAGTGACAGGAAAAATAGCAAAATAAATCCAGAGAGAATAAGTTAGGAAGGATGCAGAGGGAATAACTGTCTGTCTGCCAAATATATTGTAAAAACGTCCTCTTTTTGGTGGTTGTATTCCTGTTGCCTTTACAGTGAACCTGTTGTCATTTCCATTTGCACCAAATCTTTAAATTGTTTCAAAATCACTAATGTTTCTTACCTGAAGTATAATTGGCTTGGTATTATACTGATCATTAAATGCTTCCTTAATATTTTTGAACACTGTATAATCGACTGTTGGAAGGAGTGTTGGCAAAACTAATTGGTATTTATTTTGTCATTGCCAATTTTAAGAGACAATACATTTCTGTTCAGCAATGTATAATATCAAATGTGATGGATATTATTACCGATCTACGTGATCCTCTTATTTGAATAGAGCCTGGCAGAATGCCACAACAGAAAAGCTTTAAAATATATAAATTGCCCCTTGTTCTTTGGGATGAAAACACAAAGAAAATATGGGAAATTATATTTTTGTTATTCTATCATTGAAAAGACAAACTATAAAAAGTCAGCATATTATGAACTTTACTTTCCAGCAGTAAGGATATGTAGCTATAAGCTCATCATGGAGCTCTGTCCTGCATATGTGCTACAAAGTTACACAATGAAAATAAATTATTTTTCTTGCATAATCACCCTTGTAATCTTCATCTTCATTGTCTTTCCCTTTATCCTAATTAGGGTTGGGGGGGAGATGCTGGAGCCTATCCCAGCTCTTCATTGGGCGTAAGGCACAAGGTAACATCCTGGATGGGGCGCCTGTCCATCGCAGGTACCTACAGGACAATTCAGTGTCACCAATCAAACTGGTAGCATGTCTTTGGACTGTGGGAGGAAACCAGAGTTCCCAGCAAAAACCCACGCGGACACAGGGAGAACATGCAAACTCCACACAGAAAGGACCTTGTAATCTTTCATTGTTAATAGTGTTAATAAGTACATGTTTTTTTATTCCTTTCACCAAAGCACTATATTTATTTAAGTTAGATATTGAAGTGCTATATGTTTTTTTGGAATATATGTTCTTTAACAGTTAGGAGAAATATGTAGATTTGTTTTGTGAATATTTTGCTAGGATTGTATGGTCATGTTTTTTCACATGTTTTTAGTTCAACATTTTTGTATCTCCAATTTACCTTAGGACCCCATAAAACCAGTTAAAAACAGTCTTTCAGTGTTTAGGTTTTGAAAATATTTAAGACAATAAATATTAAATACAAGTTCAAATTGATCTAACTGCTACCAGTAGACTTTACCTTCAGCAGGAAAGTATTATCTTCTTCCAAAGTGTGAAGCTACTTCACCGACTTCTAATTTATTCATCAGTTCTTTAGGTTATCCAGATTTTTCTAAAAGACTAATGTACACAGTATAGAGAAATATTGTTTTGGTCCTGCATGTGTACACGTAATTTAATCGTTTAATCAATGCTGTCCAAGGGTGGCTGGGCAGATATATTAGGATGTAGCGCTCTCTTATGGTCAATGGTGTTAACTGATTGGATCAACTGCAATTCAGAAGACTTTGCTATACGTTAGGAACCATGAAGGAAATACACATTCTCGTGCACGGTAGTTTATCATTAACATACTTTTTTTTTGCTAAATAATTGCACAACTAATTTTGTCTTCACTAACATATTAAGACATTAGTCATAATTACTTTATAAAAGTAACTATTATGTTTTGTTTTGTTTTTTCGTTTCACTGGCAGCCCTAATCATGTGACCAAACGCACCCAAACATATAACCTCGTGTCCCGTGTAATATGCGATTTGTCGTAAACGACCAAATAAAAAAAAGTGTGTTCGGCGATTTGCAATATGAGGGGATCCTAGCAAACAAAGTGTATTGGGGGTTTAGTGTTCTGTCTGAGGCTGCGTCCGAAATCGCACACCTTCATATTAATCAGTACGCGAGAGCGTAATGTGTCCGATTACGGAAAGTACCCGGATGATCCACTGCCATAGTTTGTATATTGTGTATTAATTTTATTAGAAATGCAGCAAACGCAGAAGACGGTGTTCAAGATGTCGAGTTCTAAAGCAGCTAAAAGCACCATTTGGGTAACTGAGTTACAACTCTCAGACCGTTGTAAACATGTATATTCGACTTTTGGAGGAATTCGATGAGGTAGGTATTTAATGACTGCTGTTGAACGTGGCTGTTGATTAACAGTAAGATCGTGTGTGTGTGTGTGTGTGTGTGTGTGTGTGTGTGTGTGTGTGTGTGTGTGTGTGTGTGTGTGTGTGTGTGTGTGTGTCACTCACAGAAATAAGTGCTTACTACTTTATTTTTATTTAGTTCTAGATCCACAATTTTATTCAGTTCAGTTCTAATTTAAGAGATGTAGCTTAGTTGTTAAGGTATTAAACTAGTAATCAGAAGGTTGCTGGCTCAAGCCCCACCACGGCCAGGTTGCTTTTGTTGGGTCCTTGAGCAAGGTCTTAACCATCAATTCACTGAGTGGCTTTTGATAAAGGTGTCTGCTAAATGCCAAAATATGTAAATGTTGATGGAGCATGCTTTAATACTATAATCTGTTACATAAGAGTTAATGTGCCATTTTGCAGGGCTCTATTAATAAGTACCTTTAAAAGAACAATACACAAAGTTTCTTTGTGATACTGCTATGATAAGGTAACAAAACCCGTTAGAAAGTCCACATCTTGCCCAATGTTGAGGAATTCCAATCTGTAAAACCTCCCTCTGTAACCTCAGAGCGTTTAGATCTAGTGGAAGGGGAGGGATTGTAGGGAAAATTCCTGGTTGGTCCATGTGCTGAGGTGTTCTTCTACACAGAGACTTGCTTCAGCAAGTTGAGCCCTGCGCTGTCTGTCGAGCATTTCCTGTTTCTGACTGGCTGCATGTTACATATTTTATCATCATAGCACACACACACATGTTCAAAGCACTGCACAGGAAAAAACTGCTATCACTTTACTGATAGAAAAGCACAAGGATGTTCTGAAGGTCACCCGGACTTCATTAGTCCTTAGTTCAGGCATGCCTGTGGTCATGGACCCCTTCCTCACACCAGATGTCTGACCCTTCTTGAAGGTGGGCACAGCTGCAGCAGAAGTGGATAGTCATATTGTGATGGGCTTTTAATGTTCGTAGTGGTATGGTTCTGTTCTATGTGGGATCGCATGGAGCCTCATCAACAGTAATGCAGCCTGAGGAACCTGTGCGTCAGGAACTGCAGTTTTACTATGTGGTGAGTTATGATCTACTAAACACTGGCTACTGTCATTATGTAAGTAGAGACAATGTTTTACATCCATATGGCTTGCTGCTATAACAGCAAAGATTAATAATTACATTGCTGAACTTTTCAGCATTTAAAGCATTGCCTTGAAAATGTAAGTTATGCTTCACCAGCAAAAAATTATTGAGAATAATGAAGAAATGTCATTCTAATTCAACCTAATAACAGACTTCCAAGTTGGCATTTAGATATCTTAAGCTCTGTATTTAGTTTATAATTTACAGTTAAGTAGGTACTTCAAGTACTTTATTACAATTAACACTTTTATTGTTTATTTTATGAGCTACAACCACAAGACACAGTCACTTTGTCTGTGTACAGTTAGTGACTGTAGACTAAATGTTGATTGGTACAAAATGTCACCCCTGGTATTATTTGTGCAGTGGACCATTCTCAGCATTGTTATGACACTACAGTGTTATTCCTCTGGTATGAATTATACTCATTACACTTAAAATGTCATTTAGAACAAAATGGTACGTACCGTTTATTTTGTGAAACCCCAAATACTGAATGAAGTACTGAATGCTTGGGGATTTGCGGTACTACTTGTTTGTAGAACTAAACAACACCGCTTGTTTTTGTCCAACACTTAACCAGAAACTGGATACCAAAATAAACTCATAATTTTGAAAGAATCTATTTTTTCTCCATGACTGTATCTATCTGGTTATAATGAATCTTTGTATGGGTTAACATGTCACCATAATATAGTGTATAAGTTCATGGCTGGGGTGTGTCCTAATGCCTTAATCCTACTGGTACCAGGGCTATTCAGTTATTTTGAAGTTAGAACCAGACAGTAAATTAGAGACATGGGTGAGAATGCCTCTGCGAGTTAGCCTCCTTTATCACAGATTCAGGTTTTGTACGAGCAAACCCTTTTTTTGTTTGTATTTTTTTATTTGTTTAGTTATCCCACTTGTAAAGACAAACATGCTTCATATTACATAATTAATATTTTGCTTTTATATCTATGATTCAACACAATTACTTACTTAATGGTCACATTGTAGTGTTTATTATGCCTTACATATTTACTAGCAGTCTGAAATAGGCCGAGGGTTAACAGTTCAACAGAAGACATTTTTTCAATCGCTATTGGTGTGACCAGCTTTTTTAAAAAGGTAATTGGTTGACTCTTGGCACAGACATAATGATAGCTGATTGCTACAGTTATACAGTGCTGGGAAAAGTGTATTGCTCACTTTCAGACAAAAGAACTTCAACACAAAGGGAAGAGAAAAAAACTTAAGACTTCAATTAAAACCAACTTAAGGGGCTGCATCAACTGAATGCATTATATAATGTAATAATAATTTTATAATTTACTTTGCTTTAAATCAAGCTTAAACAAATTAGATTGACAGAAAACAAAATGCATGTTGAAAACTAAGTTTTTTTGCCCTAATTGAGAAATTGACATAATGATGGTGTGATACACTATGTTGCAGCCGAGCAGATTTAATGTCGACCTTTTTCTTGTTTCTGTGTCATTTACAGGTGGCTTTTTAAATGTGCCTCTCCTATGACTGAGCTTTAATTAGTGTGTCACTAAAATAACTGACCATTTACATATGTGTAGAACAAAGAGCCGTCCGTGTGCCCACTATTTATGACTATATCTGACCTTGTAATGTGCATTAAAGGGCAATGTAAAAAAGTATTGGGCTATTCAGAAATATACTGTGTATTGAATGGTTAAAAATAATAAAAAAAACTTTAAGAAGATAAGCACACAGAGGTTAAAGGTTAAATGCCTGCATGGAAATTCCTACAGAGAAGCCCTGGTATTCATTATGCACAATGTTACGAGTTTTATCTTTTAGAATCAGTACTTATTATTTAACATGGCTTGGTCACTTAGATGAAAAAATAGTTAATATAATATATCGAATTACCAGTTCTTTTTAGGTCGACTGAAATTGAGAAATTAACTGCAAAAGGTTTTTTGCTTCAAAACATTTGGATGAAGCAGAATTTAATTAGGTCCCTGTGTCTCTATTGTTCTTTTTCAATATTGATTTTAGTCATCCATTCATTTGCATTTGCATCATAGTAGGCAACAGCAAGTCAGTGGAATAAAGGATTATGCATGAAAGAAATGATCTTATGTTCTATCTGGTAAATATAACAATTCATCAAGTCACATCATCAAAATAATAAGGAATTTGTCATGTTTCCACTTTGAATTCTTTGAATTTCTTCAACATTACTCTCTCCTACTATTTACAACAAGCACGAATAATGTGGCAGGAAAATACCTGCCCTAAACTGTTGCTGTTTATAATTTCCTGCATTTAATTAATTGATTATACCTTTTAACAAAAGTTGTGACTGATCCACATGAAGATTAAGGTTGAAATGTGCTGCTTTACTTTCCCGTCTAAGTGTTTTATGGGTCTCACGGTCCAATCATACCAGAAATATAACTGGAAAACCTCACAGCTAAAAACCAAGCATTACTCAAAGCCTTGTAAATAAATCTGACTTTGGCAAAATCATGAAATGTGCACAAACGGGCTTTGAAGAGAATTTGAAAAACAGCTGCAAAGGAAAGTATTTTCCTGGGCTAAGATTGTCTGAGGCTAGACACTTACTGGTGTATTCTTTGCTCAGTAGCTTCTCTTTAAAATAAGTACACGGAAGGAAATCATATACACATTTAATGTCTGTTGAGCAGGGCAGTGTTAGCTGCAACAAGAATTGAAGAAATGAAACAGAACTGAAGGACACCTGAGGGACACCTGAGGGACGCCTGAGAGGCACGAGTAAAACTTTTACTCGGGCATAGAACAGGGGCAGTATACTCTGGAATTGATGGTATAGCCCCTTAACAATTAGTGTTTAACTGATTGTGCGAATGTGTTCACTCATACTGTCTATAATGAATACAACAGTTCAAAAGATTTCTTGGCTGACTTTACTGTTGGTTATCAGCATCCAACCTCTTACTGGTTCAAACATGTGATGCTGTTGGGGTTAATAGAATGATCAGGCACATACCTGCACAGAACTGAATTTACAGTCCGTAACATTCAAAGGACTTGGATATGTTTGTAATGAATATAGACACATTTCATTTTTAACAACATTAATTATTTGGCAATAAACACACCTCGTCATTTCATTTACAGATCCAATATACAACTTTAACAGGCAAAATCCCGTGATTTGAGTTTTTCTGCATGCAAAGTGGGAATGAGTGAGCTTAATAGTTTACCTTTTAAATTATTTTTGGAAATACTGTATATATATGTAACTTTTTTGTCTTGATTGCTACCAATTTCACATCTGTCATGCTTTTTTTTTTACAAAAAAATCCCTTTTTTGTCATATATACAAATGCAGGTGTACAGACCAACAGAATTCTGTCTTTAGGGTTAATGACCTTGCTCAGGGGTCCAATAGTAGTATCAAGAGTATCAACCTTCAGTTGATAGTCCTATGCTCTAGTCTACCAATATCCATTATGTTTAGTGCTGGTTGCTAAGCTTCAATAATTGGCTTGTACAGTTGTTTGTACCGAGTGGCCAACTGGCACTTCTGGCCAATTGCACAAGTCAAGTTCATAGGGCATACGGAAAGTCATGCACTGATATCCATTTATATTTTAGACTTTGTAGTGAAATTCGTGCTTTACATTTTAACCCAATCCATATACACACTAGTGAACTCCAGGGGGAAGTGAGCACACCTGCCCGGAGCAGTCAGCGGCCATAGATATGGCACCCGGAAAGCAGTTCGAGGTTAGGTGCTTTGCTCACGGGCACTTCAGTCAGCTCTAGGAATTGAACCGGCAACCTTCTGATCACAAGTCCAGTTCTCTATCCACCAGGCTACGTCTGCATCTCAATAGTAAAGTGTGAAAACACTATACCGGAAATGACCGGATTTTTATTTGGAATTGGTCAGCAGTCTATCGAACATGACAAAAGTTTTGATTTCACACACACATTCGGTTTAAACAGTAAAACCAGACAAAACAATCATTCTGCTGTGGTCACTTAATTTATTCCAGACCTGTACATACAAGTGGTTAGTTGAAACATGATATATTGGTCTTTTGTACTTTTTTAATTGAATGCAGGCCGTGTTTCGGTCTGGTTTTATTTTATTTTGTTTTCTGTACAGCTATTTTTTGGCATTAGGATACAAACATGGACCCCAGGGTGTGGCTTGTGTAAGTGAGGTTATAAATCCTATTTAAAAGGGACTTCTTCATATCAAGAAGTATCATGGGGTAATACAAATGATATAAATGATCATAGTCACATTGGAACATTGACTAGTTTTAAGGGACATGATGAGATTGCTCGAAGAATGCATACATGGGAATTGTTTTTTACAACAAACATAATACACTCGAGAAAGGTTTATTCATGCACAGCCATAATAAAGTACATGTAACTAGGCTGGATCTTAGTATTACTCACACATATTCTAAGCTGTTTATTCTAATCAGGGTCACGGGGGTGATGAAACCTATTCCAGCACTTCATGGGTGCAAGTCACACAGGCACACCTTGGCCAGGGTGCCAATTTATCACAGGGAAGACACACTAACACATTCGCACCGCAACAACTTTTACTTGCTTGACTTTATACTGTGGGAGGAAACCCACATTAAAATATGCAAACTCTGCACTGACCCTGACTGCTTCTACTGTGAATCAAAGTCAGGACCTTCTTGCTGTGAGTTAATAGTGCTACCCATCAGCAAAGTGCGGTCAACCTGAATATCAGTTACATTACAATTCTGTATTCAAGTTCAGTAAGTTTTCTGATCTTACACAGAAGTGCATGACCGTGAGACATGGAAGTGAAGAATGACTCAGCCATAACTATGATTTTAATGAGACATAATGCACTTCCTTTGTGTGTGGATTTATGCTTCAGAATGAGCTTTACTAGCTTTTCAAAGAAAATCAACTTAAATATTTGTCCTGATTACAAAAATTACAAGAGGCTACGTTAAATCCTACATTTACATTTTCAGAGTTTAGCGTCAGAGTCGAATGGTGCAGTTACAGTATACATTCTGAGCAATGATGGTTTAGGGCCATGCTCAAGGGCCAAACTGTGGCAACTCGGCAGCTTTCAGGTTTAAACCAGCGTCCTTCAGATAACTGCACAAACCACCATGCTATAGCTGGCCCTTTATGGATCCAGTTTGACACCCCTGCTGTACATTAACCACTAGGCTATGGCTGGCCCTAGTTTAAACTAGGGATGGAATGATGCACCTCATATCAGTTAATAATCGATTTACTTTGAGGGACGATTTGAATTGGTATTCATGTTTAACGAGTCAATAATCACTTTTCACTTGACAATAGTTTTCAGTTTGTTCCTGTTATAAAATGTCATTTATAATTTAGATACTTAAAAGATAATCACAAATACACAATTTTGACTCATTTCAAGATGGATAAATAAAATGAAATTTTGTTATCTGTATTCAATTACACTTATTTTATTTAAAGAATGGGTGGAATCATAGCATGAACCCATTTTCTTAATTTCCTAAATTAAGTTACATGCCATCTACAGCTGTTTTGATCACATGCAGATGTCAGTATTACCACAGATTAAGCTGGGTAGTTTCAGCATGACTATACCTAAATTACTTCAAATTACCTAACAATGAGTCTGAATTTAATATTTTAATGTGTCATTAATCAAAGACATACAGGCTTGAATCTGGCATAAACAGAATCAGGCTGTTGGCAACGATGTGGCGTTAATTGCCTTTTTTGAGTTTTGTAATTTCATGATCAGTTTGGTTTCTTGACCCTGTGAGTCATTCTCACCTTTGTCAGACTATTTATCTCTGATGTAAGGGACATGAACAAGGGCCTAATTGATGGGGAAATTGTCAATGACTAAAGATAGTGAAAAGTGAAATATAAATTCTGTATTAGTTGAACAAAATTTTCATTGAGCCAAATAAATTATGTTGTTTATTGGTTTTAAATCTATGTAAGTGAATATGTCAAGACATGATGCAAAATTAGATAGGACAAAAATTGTTTAAAGTTGAATGCATGGTTTTATATAACTCCTATAAAACTTTATGTATGAACGTGTTTTTCAGTACTGGAAGAATAATTGAGAAAGCCGAAGACATGGGTGGGGAATGTCCTGTTTAGAGAAGCATGGCATCCTTGTGTTTGTTTTGGTAATCAGTATTTCCTCTTAATTACCTCTGGAGATCTTTGAAAGAACATAGTGATGATATAATGCCGTTGGATCAAAGACAAATGTTATTTGGTTGGGGGGTGAACATATTTTTAGGTTGTTTACTTCTGTACCTGTATAGGCAGAGGTGTCTTGATAACCAAAAATCTCGGCATCTAGGTGTTTACCTATCTGATTACAGGATAATTCTGTACAGCAAACAATATTTGCCATGGTTAAATACCAGTCTTATCTTACAAGCCAAATTTAAAAAACAGTTATGAAAGTTAAATGATGTTCATTTTAACTGAATTTATTTGAAAACTGGTTTGTTTCCAAATAATTACCTTTATAATGGTGGCAGCATGCCGGCTTCGTGTCCCTTCACAGCAAGAAGGTCTAAGGTTCGATACCAAAGCGGAATGGTCACTTCTGTAACTTTGAAACTAAAACCATACATTTTATAGTTGTGAAAATTTCTTTCAACAGCCAGTCTAGCAATGTATTATTAAATTAAAGACACATTGATTTAACTCGCGCTTGGTAGCTATAGGATAAGCATTGTTACACCAACATGAGGAGTTATGGTTCTGACATAGATGACCTCTAAGTTTAAAACACAGGAAAACAAAAGATTAAAACTGTCATTTGGCGCTAATGGTCCAGTTTGTATTTGTTTCAGGTACTTACACAACAGAATGTGCTTTACTCACATCTGCCTGAAGAGGGCAGTGCAGTACGTTCAACTGGATCCATGTGTATGATTGCGCAGGCACATTATCACAGAATAGTTTGTGAACGATTTCCATAAAAATGTATTTATACATGAAGTCTTAAATTAGAATAAAGACCTGGCCAACGGTTAGATGTTCTTTCTCAGTAGAGCATATTGTGCTGCTTATGGTGACTGCAATACAAAGAAAGTGTGATCTAACATCCTGCTAATCTAATCCAGGCAGTGTAGCTCCAATTGCTAGCCATCAAATGATTCTACGGAATCGAATATATAGTGGTGCAAACTCCAGAGAGATAAAGATACTCTGAGCATCAGGAACACATTACTGTACAATCTGTTGTTTAAAGCTTATGACAATGTAGAGGCTTGAAGCAGTTTACCAAATACCAGGCTTTAATGTACACCAGCTTTAGTGGGCCTTCAGTGAAGAACCATTGATTTATCCTTAAACAAAGCTGTATTTAAAGTGTAAGATAAGAAATCTGTGTTTTATTTCTTGTCTTATTTCTCTTTGTAGTTTGGCTTTTACAATTGTAATCTACTTATATGATGTGTGAAAATAAATTAATGCAGATGAAAACATAAATCTGTGTGTTTTTGAGATACGACAGAGTGATGTCCAGTGTGTAATCCTGATTTGAAGAATTTATTTCTCAGATAGAGTAAGAATTTTTTATGTAATGTATTTGTAATGAGTTTTTGGTTGCTAGGTTTACTTTTTGGATTTTTACTAATTGTCTGAACCTCCATCTCAATTTTACCTTTTCAATGGATGCTATTACAATTCTTTATTGAAGACTTGAAAACGCACCGAACAATTTAAAGTCTGCCAGGATGCACCACTAGATGGTGAAAAGAAGTAGATGGCAATTGTGCATGTGTTGACTCACGACATAGCTGTTCTGTGCTGTTTAGCTGAAATTACTGGAATGGTAAATGCAAAGGTTTGATTTTATGGTTGCTAACTAACTGCTAACTAAGTCCTTGTAGTATTTAGTGAACCTCTAGCACCCATGTTTGTGGTTAATTTAAAAAGGCTTATTTTCTGGATTGACTTGAACTGTTAGTTTGAGTGACCCCGAATTGCTTCAAATGTTTTTTTTTTTTTAATTATGAACAGTTTATAAGATAATAACTTCCTCTTTTGTCCCATTCCATAGTTCATTTAGGTTCAACTAAATGTGAAGAACTTCATAATTATTGCTACTGTAAATATTGTCATATTCAAACATGTGACTTTTTCTCATTTTGACATTCAGCTGACTTTATATTGTGTATGAGTCACACATTTACCCTCACACTCTTAGGGAACAAAACAGGATATAGAAACCCTAGATGGGGGTCAAAAGTCAAAACATGAAGCTGAGTAGTTCTTTTTTATTATTCTTTTCTGGACGGATACAAACATTCAGTCTTCATGGAAAATGTCTATCCATTGGGACAGTGGGTAGTGGTTCTGTTCTGCTTTCTGTTATGAGTGATTTTTGGTCATGTGGGTGTTTGGCGCATCTTTTGGAGTTCCTCTTTCAGGATAGTTTGTAAGGAAGTGCCTAATAAAAACTTTAGTTCAGATCAGAGTGCTTTATTGATTAGAAATCGAACAGATTAAATTAGTAATGGATGGTACCACATTTTGTTTTTGAAACCAGCCATTTATACACATAAGAGATTTACATTAATCTGGGTCCTTAACATGAAATAATAGAATAGAATAGAAACTGCTGTTATAACCTTCAACACATCTTTATCTCCCATTTAATGTATCATGGGGATATCTGTATGCACTAGGCAGGTAACAATACATTGTTCATCCCCACCTTGTTTTCAGGTGGTATTTGGGGAATTAATGCACTGGTCCAGCTAAAGTATCAATATCATCCAAGCCTAGCATTAGCCAATCTTTTGCACATTTTGCAGTCTTGGTGGCCAGTTATTGTCTCCTTCAGATACTGCCAATTGTGTCTGCTGGATGGCAACCAGCCAACCGTCAGCAGAACCAAGATGTCCAGAATCTCAGCTCTGGTGTGCTCTTTAACATCATCATTATTATTCTTAAAATTGGCAATATTCTTTAAACCAGTTCCCTTTGAGGACTTTCTTATACAGATTATACCAACTTTCACTCACGCAGAAGTTTCCTGGCGTTGCTGTGGGGTTGTTATGGCCGTTCTAGGGGTAGCAACAGCACACCCAAGCCCCTTCCGGGCAGTGCCTATTAAACAATGTCTCCGACCAACTAACCAGTCACAACAAGTAGGGATGTTTAAAGTCACTGTAGATTCCTGTAACGTTTTGTTAACAAGTTATAATTAATCTTAATAGTAATTTAGCAAAGTATTAAACTACTGTGATAAATATAAACAATGTATTCCTGCAACACAAATTCATGTTTACTATCACCATCATATCATATTAATGTATTTTAATTATACAAGAACTGAATACTGGGTGCTGTTTAAATTTTTTCCACTTTTGCTTGTTTTAAGGCTTCAGCAGTGTAAAGGTCTGTGGTTGCTGTTGTCTTATTCTCTATGATGTAGCTCACATTTGACAAGAAACTGATCTGGAATGCAGGCAAGCCAGTCAAGCACACAGACACTGTGCATGAACAAAGCCATGTTGTTGTAACACAAAGGATTGGGGCTGCAATTATCTAGCTTAAATAAATATGTACTTTCAATGAAATGGTTTGGCTTTGCTTGGCAGCATGTCTCTAAAATGACCGATATTGGCTCTTGCTTCTTTCACTGATAAGAGTCTAGATGGTCCAGTTTGTCTACATTTCTGCATGTATATATTTGTCTTTGAGTGAAAGAACTTAAAGTATGTTAAGTGATAACTGACTGTAGTACTCCTTAGTCCACTTGGGGCATCATTGTTGCTTTACAGCTTTTCAGAATACTATGCACAGTTGATTTTGGATGCACACACATTGTTAAACTTTAGCATCTACTGAAAATTGGCAGGCAAGTTCACTTCAGTTAGCTGTATACAGTCAAACCATGAAGGAAGCTTTCTCCTAAAGCACATGTCCAACAAAGCCCATTCAGAATTTGGCAGGACCAAGATCAACTAATGTTTTCAAAACGGTACATTATTATTTTAAGAAGATTCTTTGTTGAGTTGGTGTGTATCTTTTGTGCATGTTGACCGTGAACTTCCATTTATATATTCACAGGAAGCTTGTCCCGGACATGTCTAGCAGCAGCTTCTTTTAACAAAATCTTTTCATTTTCATACAATGGTTTAAGTTCTAAGGTAGAAAAAACAAAAAGGGCAATTTATATATTATTTTATAATTGGCGGGGTTGACACTGACTAAACAAGGTTAGTGCTTATATGAAATAAATTACACATCTGTTTAATGATGTTGATGGTCATTTTCGAAAAGTAAACATGTAGTTTCCTGCTCATATGACAGCTGGAACACTCAACAGGAAAACTTATTTATTAAACAATTTATTATAATCATAAACAAAGTGATCGTATTGGTGGCCTAGTTATCAAATTAGTGCCTTTCTTTAACCTCAAACCTCTCAAGAGTTGTGCACAACTGGTATCATTGGAATAATCATGAGACCTTGATAATCATCTAACATAGCCACGAGGGATGATTTCTTTTAGTGTCCTTACTTGACTTCCATACGTAATTGTTAGGTGCTAGAGTTCAAAGGTACCACGACAAAAATGATTACTCAGCCTTGACGATTGCTTTATAAGAATGTCTAAAGGTCAGACTAGAAAATAGAAATCCCCTAAATGGGGCAGAAATTAGAACAGCTAATGCACAAATGTCTTCTGGCTTGACAGATTGTCCCGTCTAATTTTCCCTTTTCATCAAGATAAATACTATTTTTAGCTCTCAAATCTTGGGAGGGTGTATTACAGGTGGTCTGCCTCTTCTCATATATTCCCTTTGGCTGCTATTGTTTTCTCCTTCATCCCTCCTCCTTCATTCCAGTTTGCTGTGAGTGTTTACTTTGAGCTTTCTCTTGGCTGGGCTGTGGCCCTGACGCTGATTTACTTCAGGCAGCAGATGTAGAAAGCAGACCTCTCTCTCTCTCTCTCTCTCTCTCTCTCTCTCTCTCTCTCTCTCTCTCTCTCTCACACACACACACACACACACAC
>JAYDZF010000032.1:14687247-14703701 GCA_034509105.1 Microcambeva barbata | reverse complement strand
AAAGGAAAGAAGATTTCCATGAGATGATGATGTGATGATGCCCTTAAAATGGTATGACACTGGTAAATGCATCACAAAGGAAGGTGACATATTAAAACTTATATTACAACCATAATTCAAAATTGATCAACACATCAAACAAAGAAGAGAAGTCACCTGTGAACATAATTCTATAGGTCTATAGTTAACATCTATTAATTTGTGTATACATTTTGACCCTCTCTATATGTAAACATGAATCTAACAAAATCATTTGAAGAGCTAAAGGAACTGGATCAACACACCAATGTGTCCTGCTTGAATAGCAAATGTCTTACTAATAGCAGCATTTAGAAAATACTTGGAATTATGGTTAGGGGTCCAACAGAGGCAAGTTAGCTGTGCTGGGCTTCAAATCAACAACCTTTTCATAACTGTTCTAGTCATTTAAGTGGACCTAAGCTACCACTTCCCGTTTCTGCCACCAAGGCTGACCATGACCAATGTAGAACCAGACAAGACAGCACCACAGGAAAAAAATAAAAGCATACAATTCCCACCCCACCCCACCCCACCCCCCGACACATTGAAAGCTAAATAATTTGTATTTCAGGGAAGCACTTTAGGATTAATACCTGGATTTCCTGGCGGTCCAGGTGGACCCTGTGGTCCTGGAATGGAATTTCCAGTGAAAATACAGTTCACACACGTGTCACCCCTTTCACCTGCAAAACAGAAAAAAATTAACTGAAGCTTTTGGATTTCATATTTTGTGCACTGTTGTATTTTATAGACCCACCTTTTTGACCGATCTCTCCAGGGAAACCACGATCACCGGACTGGCCTGGAACACCAGGAGGACCTGGAATGCAGTTACCCCCGGGGGATGTTCCTGGTAGCCCTGGTTGTCCTGGTTGTCCAGGTGGTCCTTGTTGTCCAGGTCTTCCTGGTGGACCTGGGATAGAAATTCCAGGCTGTCCTTCGTCTCCTTTTAGTCCTTTACCTCCCGGAAAACCAGGTGGACCTGGTGGGCCTTGACCTCCAACACCTACCATGAAAAATATATTTTCATTATCATAAACTGGTAACAGTAAAAAGCATTTTTATATTATTATTTTACTTCTACTAATGCTTCATCTTCAATTAGAAATTGAAGGGGCAGAATCATGACTTTATAATGGGTACAAAGCCCAAAAAACTCTCTGTGGTTTGGTGGCATCTTCTGGTGAAGCAGAGATACAGCCTGTTCTATCTACAGGGTCAGTCAAAAGTCAAAAATGATATATGGTTTTCTTTTTATAATTTTATATTTTATAATTTCATAAACTTTACTTTATAAAAAAAAAAGGTGTTTACTGGTGACTCACCCTGTAATATAAACAGTGTTAAGAAATTATGAAATTAAAAGTTCCATATACAAGTACATGGGTCCTCGGTAGAGCAGTAATTTAGAAGATTTTAGACAGTCGATTGTCTTACCTGGAATACCCGGGCGACCTGGTGAGCCTGAGAGACCTGGGGGACACCATAAATAGTTTAATAATCAATGAAAAGTTTACAATCACAAACTTGTGTTTCCATATCATTGGTTAAATGCTAAATGTTTTCTGAAGAGCCACACACCCTGTGGACCCTGTTCTCCTTTCCTTCCAGGAAGTCCAGGTGAACCAGGCTCTCCTTTTTGTCCTATCTGGTTTACTGGTCCAACGGTTACCACCTAAATAAAAAAGCTAAGATGAGTCACATGTAAGAAGTAATACATGTTGAAAGGTACAAATACAGCAAAAAAAAATACATACCTGTCCTGGAGGTCCTGGTAATCCTCGATCCCCTTTTTCACCCTATAAGAAAAAAAAGACCCTGGTTAGGAGAACGAGGAACTTGTGCAGAAAGCATGGGCGAAAGGAAGGGATCAGCGAGTACTGCGCACATGTCGGAGGAGGAGTGAACAGCAAATATACCCTCATTTAAAGGAATCAGGGCCTACAGCAGCAAATGATAAACCAACTATTCATAAATAAATATAAACGGTTTCAAAATTCTTTTTTTAAAAGTGTTAAATGTGCACCTCAACACTGACAATAATAATAGTAATAATAATAAAAAAACATGTAACAGCAAATTAACATTTTTAACACACTTTAATTAATAATTAATAATCACATAAGTAACCAATAAGTAAATAAAATCTTTCCAGTTTCAAACGTTCTCCAGAAAACTTTGTAGGCTAGCACTGACTGCTCGACAACATTGGTGAACTGGTGATCATTAAACTATTCAACAACTAAGCAGTTAGCTTCATACCTGTTCAATAAGACCTTAAGTGGCGGTTCTGTGGTTAAATGATAGTGATCAGAAGGCATATGGGACAATGGCTGAAATGCTGTAACTGCTGGCTGATCATTGACACTCATACAGTAAGAAGGGGGGTTATGGAGATGTGCGCTACCATGCGAATCCCCATATGAACCCCTTTGTAGGTGAAAATATGTTTATTTATTTGAAAAGACATTTATTTGTATAGTGCTTTTTACAATGGTAATTGTCTCAAAGCAACTTTACAGAATCAAGGACCAACAGATCCAAAACCACTGCTAAGCAAGCATGGCAAAAATGGCAAGGAAAAAACTTGGTATCCATCCTCCTTGAGTAAAAAAGCAAATCAGGATCGGGTGATTGAAATGCATCTTGTGCCATTCATGATAGAAAAAAAATTCTGATACAGACTTATTTATCCATATAAGAATATAATGGAAGTCTTATGTCTTACTCTTTCACCATCTCGTCCTGTTAAACCGGGGTTACCGGTATCTCCTTTCGAGCCCTGAGAGAGAACAAGACCAATGGATGAGTAACATATTACTCTACATTCTCCTCTACAAGGAGTCCTTAAAGTCGCAACGCTAACATGAGCTGATGATGAAAATCTTACTGTATATCCAGGAGGACCAGGATCTCCATCTTTACCAGATTTTCCCTGTGAGAGTGAAACCATATAAGCCCAGCAATGAGTTTATTTCCTAAACATTTGAATTTACAGTCACTGAAATGTTGCTTGAAACTCACCCGATTCCCAGGTTCTCCTGGCTCACCCTTCACCCCTTTCAGTCCTCCAGATGTTCCCTACCAAACAAACCCAGCACAATAAATGAACCCTTAATACACAAATTCCTTAAAATCACATGCAGAAAAACACCAAGGTTAGTGTCAAAAAAATAATATTTATTATATTAAATATTGCATCATTTAATGTAATTTGAGTGTTGAAAAAAAATCTTAAATACACACAGGCAGTCCAGGTGGGCCAGGAAATCCAGATGGTCCCGGTGGTCCACGATCACCCTATAAAAACCATTGAAACACGTAAGAACATTTAGACGATGAACTTAACTAAAAGTGTAATATTCTGCTTACTGGTGCACCTGATTAATATCCATGGAAGAAGCACTAGATATTTTGTAGCAAAAGCTTCCTTTCCACCAGGAACAGTAAATGCCAAATAGAACCTAAGTTAGTTACTGCTGAATTTTGACACATTTGTTCAAATTCAAATATACAGAATACCTGATTTTAGTTTGTTCAGTCTCAACTATCATTTTCATTAACAGAATCCTTCATAATAATTAATTATAACAAGAATGTGTGAGTCATAACGAAGTAAAAAAAAAGAAGCTATGACAACTAATAAGAAAAAAAAATAATACCACCTAGTGGTCAATGCAGATATGGTCAATAGTGGTAAATATAAAAATATGAATGGCTGTGGTGCCATCTGGTGGTTAAAAAAACTATGAGAGATATGAATGCAACAAGAAATGTTTAATTAACAGTTAATTTGCACAAGTTAACAGTTTCATGTCAGTATTGTCTGTTTCTGTTTCTTTATATACAGTACTTAAAAGATAAGATAAGCCTTTATTAGTCCCAGAATGGGGAAATTATGGTATGATAAAACTATTTAATGTTAATGTAGTGTCCTTTGACTTGGTTGAGCTTTAGTATGTGTTCTATTGGACACAACACTTACTGGGCTTTTGACGCTCAAATCAATGATGAAATATTAGTGTACCTTTTCTCCTTGCTGAATCACAATATCCGTTGGCCTACTGAACTCATCGACCTGTCCTGGTGGGCCAGGAGGTCCCTGAATCCCCTGGTAACCCTACACACAAAAAATACAAACATGTATTATAAGAAAATGCAGGATAGTACAATACTCATCATCTTAAATTCTTACACTTAGCTTTAACAATGACTGTTACCTTCTCTCCTTTTGCTCCTTGGAAGTTCAGTCCCATATTTCCCTAAATGAAAACAGTGGCATATCATAAATTTCTCTGTATAACTGAAATACAGACTCTCATTAGTGATTTTACAGTGCACCATTCTGTCAAGACAGGACAAAACAAATAACAGACTTAAAAGCAGAATACCTTTGGACCAGGTGGTCCTGGAGGACCAGGAGGTCCCTGTAAAAGAGAAAAAAATATTATTATTAGACATTTATGACCAGATATAACAAAAATAAATACATCTAATGACATTTAGAGGAATACACTGGCTATTTAGGGTTTATTCCCATCAGTGGTGCAGTGAATCCAGTTTCCCTGGAACCTCCTAACACAATTCACTACAACACCACGTTGCATTGACCATCCCCTAATCACAAATAGCCAATCATGACTGTATGTTATAGCACTGCTGGATTTTAAATCCTGGATTCAAGCAGTAGTGATGGCATACATTTGATTTTCTGCTTGACATTTTTCATTCATATATGGACTAAACAATGGAAACTCACTGATGTGGCTTTAACCAGCAACTATTAGATTACTTGTTCAATCCAATACCTTGCCACTCAAATTAAATTATTATTATTTATTACTTTATAACGAAAAGGAATGCTGCGCTTCAACCCATGCAGTACCCTACTAAATACTAAAAACTAATTTGTACCTTACACTACTATTCCTATTCTGAGTTTGAGGTTTAGAACACTAACATTCTAACATACTGAAACAGCTATTGAAATTCATTTGTTGAACGTTGATTGTCTTTCTTTTACCTTTTACCAACAAAAGGGACTACAATTTTGTATCTAAGTTTGACACTAAGGATTTGCTACATAAAAACTCATTGGATATATTTTACTCAAGCTAGAGGCTTTATACAACACAAGGCCAGTGACTGTAGTAGAATAAAAGAAACTAATTTCATACCTGGTAACCTCTAGAACCAGTAGGACCAACAGGACCTTGATATCCAGGCAGCCCCGAATCTCCCTACACAACAGGACACACAAGCATGTGTATTTAACATGAGGTCAATGATTACAAAACTGTTACCCTAATACTAACATCCAGATATTATTTTCAAATATTAAAATTTGAGCACTTTCTTATAATATTTGCTAAATAGTGTTTTCCATGTTCCTATGTTTAACAAATAATTATATCAGTTTATATCACTTGAATGTTAGTCATGTTTATAAAGTGTATTAACACTATCTCAAATCAAGAAAAAGTGTAATAATATAATGTTTACATCATTACTATAGAAGCACAATAGCCTTGCATTTTGAGAATAATAAGAAAACTCAGTTTTAAAGAATGCAAATGCTGGTAAAAAATCAATGCTAAACGAAACCATTATCCAATGTGGCCAATTGACTTTACCTTCCCAGCCAGGCCTGCTCTCCGATCTGACTGTAAAGGTCACAAACCAGAAGTCAGTCTAAAAAGGTTGATGACGTACCTTAGAACCTGGTAGACCTGGACGCCCAGGTTCCCCTTTTGATCCAAATTCATCTGAATAAATGACATCTCCAGGTTCTCCCTGTAATAGACAAGACAAGAAAAAATGCAATTATTAACAATTCTGCATTAAATGTTTTTTAACATCCCCCCTCCAAAACTGGTTAGAAAATTGTTATTCTGATTATGAGAGTAAAATGTTTAGTATTATTGAGAAATAGAACAAACAAATTCTGAAGATTTATGCATGGATTGGTAATAAAATGTGTTCTGATTGTCTTCCCAGTGTTTTCCTAATTTATTACTTTTCTGGTAACTACCAATGTGAGTTAAAATAAATAATTAAAGCAGTTATACTGTGTCTGGATCGTGTTTTAATTTTGTCACGTCAAAGAGTAATACAACAAAAAAGATTAATTACAAATTAGTAAAATACTCTTACCTTCTGACCAGGAAAACCAGGAGTGCCCTGCAAAAGACAAAAAAGAAAATAGACCTTAACATAATGAAATGCTTGCAGGTAAAGCAGCAGGTCCTTCCACTAGCACAACAGCGCTGAAATTCTGAAAACCTCGGTTCACCTTAAAACAGAACGCCATCTAGTGGCCATAAATGGAGTGCCTGCAGCAGGCAATGTTTGGCTGAGTGTCTGTCTGGGCAGGATGATCAGACTATGTGTGTGTGTGTGTGGTCTTAAAATGCTGAGCAAGGACCTTAATTAGCAGAAAGAGGTTCCTGTGCTGAATGCATGGCTGTGAAGAAGGGGTACCTTAAGACCATGTGTCTGAGGAAGAGTGAACAGCAATATACCCAGGGTAAGTGGTAGTTTTTAGAATCCTCCCAGCTCTGTTTAACGAGTTCTGAAGTGTGGGAGGGGGCAGCCAATTATTTTTAGGCAGCTTATTTAACTATCTGAGGAGCTTTCTGATCTGCTACGGGGCAGTTGCCATGCCATGCTTTAATACATCAAATCATTAATAATATAATTCTTACCCGATCTCCATCTAAACCTGGGAGACCTGAACCTCCAGGAAATCCTCTCTCACCCTGTAAATAATCACATATATTATCAAATAAGAAATCGAGAGATACCTCAACTAATGAAAAAGATGTTCGAGACCTTTTCTAAATTTCTTCAACCAAATTTCATTTGACTGACTGTGAATTATCACTTGATTAAGAGTGGTGAGCATCACTGAATCTAGTATAAAGTATTGGTGGTTAAGTAATCCTGTAGTAAGACAATAATTATTGTCAAGCCAACAAGTCATCATTATGCCTTCTGCAGATGTCTTTTTTCTCTACTGTCTTGGTGGGATTGCTAAGGTCTTCTTTGAAGTAAGTTTGACCTTTTGGACAATGCTCTGAATGATGTCTATTGGTGTTTATAAAGATCTATAACCATTATACTTTTCAGTGAAATAAATTAGCTTTTTGTTAGTTCCACGTCTGAATCGAATTAAGGATCAATATTAAGTTCCCAATGATTAAATCATGTTGTAAGCTAATGCATCCTTCCAAGGAAATGAGCTCACTCTCTCCAAGATCACAAAAGCAAGCCCTCATTAAGCACAGATGGCTATAGTGCTTTGACTGAGAGTGTGCTCGCCTGAAGATGATCTGGTCTACCTCATCAATACGGCTTTTAGAATTGTTGGCTCTCTCTGGTCCCTCGACTGATGCCGCCATCACTTTGGACTTCATCACTTAATCACTCCTGCTGGCCAAGGATTGTTTGCTACAATGGTGTATGTGACCATAGGTCAAGCTAATCTCAGCCCGGTTGCCATGCAATGGGATTTTGCCATGATTCTATTAAGCAACCATCATCTACAATCACATTTGAGAAGTATGGCAGTGGAGTTAAGATAATGAATGTTTCACAATGATGTACCAGAATTTTGTTGTCTTTGTTTATAATTTGAATCTCATTTGCATAATATAGCACTTTATTAGTATGCCAGTAATCTGACTGCCTTAACTTTTGAGCAGACTTATGTTTTTAGGACTGGGTTTTAGAATTTAAATGATTTTAATTTATATTAAGGCTGAGCCAATATGGCCATGTGATGCTATTGTGACAATGTTTTGGTAATTAGCTGGTCCTTAGTCCTTAATCCATGGCTGTTATATTTAAACAATCATAAAAGTAAAACCCTTACTGTGCATTAGCTTTAATGCTTTTAAACCCCGTCTACCCTTGCAAACCTTTATCAATGCAATTTATAATTCTTCCCTTGACGCTCACCTTTGTTCCATTACAACCAGCAATTCCTTTTGGTCCTGGAGGGCCATCCTGTCCTGGAATACCCTGTTAACAAGAATAAATTATCAGCCTAGTACAGCCTTTCCCCCAATCTAAAAGGTTTAATTTCACCACTCTAAAGGCATCTTTATTGATAGCAGTCATGTCTGCGAGAGAGTCATGCATTAATATTCATCTCCTCATGCAAATGCATCAATTGACTAGTAGAGGCAGCAACTGCAGCATCAATGTGGAACACATTCCACCCCCACATTTTTTCCAAATGATGTCTGTGTGGATTCACAGTTGGTCAGAAGCACAGCTGAGGTCTTTGGAACTTAGGAAATCAGTGGGTTGGGCTAATGCAATAAACAACACTGCCCCACAAGGACCCAGTGTAGATTTATTTTGATAAACAGCTAGTAAAAGCTCCACATTATTATTCATATTACAATTATTATTACTCTGCATGGTTTTAACATCGATTTGATGAAAAGATTTTATAAATATTGTGATGTCATTATTAAGAATATAAATGTCACTTACTGGAATTCCTGGAGTTCCTGCAAATCCGGGCAGCCCTGGAGGTCCCTGTAAAAACATACGAGAATCCATCATAAGCAAATATTAAGAGTTTTATTTTTATTAGTTTAGTTTGGTTTGGATCAAGGGTCTTACTCTTATTCCTTTAGGTCCAAGTGGTCCTGAAGGTCCATCGTCGCCCTGTGAGGAAAAGGATTAGCAGATAAACACTAGCCATCCAACTGTGGGGCTAATGTTCTATCAAATTAAAAAACAAATAGTATTTACCCTAAATGAGAAATTAACTATAATCTACTACTATATCCTTAATGACTTAACACTGACCCTCTCGCCACGTGATCCAAGTGGTCCTTCTGGTCCTGGAAATCCTGGCACACCTGGTTGACCTGTGAGGCCCGGAAAACCTCTCTCACCCTGCAAACACAAAGGAAATTAGTCTATTCATAGTACACTTTAGAATTTTACAGATTATTACTGGGATGAAATTACAGTGATGATTATGATTAAACAGTGATGGCAATGTTATTAGATGACCAACCTGAACTTGAAAGCAGAAAACGTTACAGAGAATGTAATGTTATCAACTGTTCAGGATAGTTAGCTTTCAGTGAGAGGCAGAACTATTGATGTAGATTTCTTAGTGGTATCTCTGATATTAGAATGGATGGCCTCACCGTTGCTAGTCAATGTCCCTTTTACAGACTGAGCTGTGTGTGTGTGTGTGTGTGTGTGTGTGTGTCAGTGAGAATAATAAAATATGCCGCCTATGGGTGACAAATTGCTCCAATTTGAGAAACAACACGCCCCTCTGGACAGGTACTCGCCTTTGTTGATATGTTGTAAGTCCATGATTTATTTAATATATAAGGATAAATTGTAAAATATTTAACACAACCAAAGGTGATAGTTTGAAAAACAAATGGATATGAAATGTTTCATCAAGATTCAATAAATGATCTTTTTCTTTTCTTTGGATTATGTTAAAAAGTCAAACAGCCTTTAAAAGTACCAGAGGGTGTCAAACCATGAACACACTCATGTTGAGACATTCCACATTCAAACTCACTGAACACACTTTAATACATCACACTTTGCTGGCACTATTATAAACATTTCTAAAGGTGAGTATTGCCTTGGCAGCAGCCCAAAAGATTGATCAAACATCTAGATTAACTTTAGCTGTAGAATGCAGATTTAAAAATAATTCCTCGGCCAAGCCTTAAGGGTGTTAAAGGGAAATACTCTACTTGATATATAGTTTGGAGTAATGAGTGTAAACAAAGATGCTGGCCAAGGCCGGTGCTTTTCAAATGAAGAAGTGCTAGTGGCATGTTTAAATAGAGCTCGTAGCATACCTCCACGGAGAGCCAATTGTGATACTTAAATACCAATTATGTAAACAATTGTTTAACCTTCTCACCTAGACAACCACCCCCACGGTGTATAGTCACCGGTGCCTTTGTTAATAAAGGTTTCACCAATGTAATTCCCATAAAAATAATGTGTTTCATAACAAGACTAATAATAGCTCTCTACATATGTTTTAGAAAAAAAGAGACAAAACAATGTGTGTGAACTCACCTTTTCCCCTTTTACTCCAGTGCAGTCACATTTTGAGCCCGTTTCACAGCCATGACATGCCTGAGAATCAATGAGAGACATGAGAGAGACTTTACAAATGTAATGCAGTATGTCAGGGTGCTGGGAAATACAGAGAGGACGCCATGACAGAAATAGCCTTATAACACAGACCACATAGAATACATAGAAGTATATTAGGACATACACACTCACGAAAGGTACAATTTTGACTAGCTTATCCATCCAATAGACATATTACAAGATAGGAGTCTGGTTATCTGTAAATCACAGATACTGAAAACAAGCTTTACACATGGCAATGTTTGGGGATCAAGATAAATTCAGCACCTCTTGAGAATCAGCAGAGATACTTTATATACAGTTTATTAACAATTAATTTGTAATGCCCTTTGAGTGTATTTAATGGTCTTACAATATAAAATGTAAATATAAATACCTCTGTAGAACAGATGTTATGTCACCATGTACTGTGTGTATTCCAGCACTACATACACGCACATGTTTATTTTCAGGTGTCCAGTCCACATGCTTTTGACCATGTAGTGTACAATGTGTTCAATACTGTTTTTGACCAGGAGATGTCAGCATTTCTCCTACTTGGATTTTATATCTAAGCATTTAAAATAAAAATGCCAGAACGCCCACAGTCCCCAAACTAAGCTACTGAACAGAACCAAAAAGTAAAACATTTAATAGCCATCCAACAACACAGTCCACCCACACCCTCACATGACATGTTCTTCCTGGTGTTTTTCTTAAGTTTTCCATGGCAAATGGAGATCACGTTTGACAAGGTCTGTCCCAAGGCTCACAACCAATACAAAATCACAAAATTACAAAAAAATAAGTAAAGGAAAGAGTGAGAGAGTTTTCAAATGCATCTAGTTATGTTTAGTAAACACTTCATTCTGGTCAGGGTTATGGTGAGATTAACAAGACTAATAGGAAGGGAACTGGAAATTTCTCAGGACCAGGCTGGAACTCCAGTAAAGGTCATCACTAGACATTTAGGGAAAGTTCACAGCAGTCAATACACTACCTGGCAGGTCAATGTCTGGTGAGAGGAAACTCTACAAACTTGATGAGATGAATAAAGACCTGTTTGGAAGTCAGTAGAGTGAATTAATATGGCTTGTGATTATGTAATCTGAGCAGTTTGTCCCATTTGCTGTGCTTTAAATAATAATTTCAGACTTTATTGATTGAATGTTAAATGACAAACTAGATCATAGAATAATTCAAGTGATCGGGAAAAGCACAGTGGCTTGGTGGGTAGCACGTGGAGCCATTTGGATCCTTTCTGTGTGTTACATGTTTTCCTTAGGTCGTTGCATTGTGGGTTCGTTCCCAGAGTCCAAAGAGACTAGATAATTGGAGGTATTAAAAGATGTGTGTGTGTGTGTGTGTGTGTCTGTTTGATTGCCCTTTGATGAACTGTTGACCTATCTGGGGTTTCCTGCCATTTGCCAACAGAATAGTACCCACCGTGACCCTTATTAGAATAAAGCGGTGGTAAAACAGACAATGAATGAATAAATGATCTTTGTGAATAGAGGGACACTGAAATGGAGTGGCAAAGAAGGAAATCCAAGCCCTGTGTGACAACCAAACCCATATCTCTCCCCCCCTCAGGAAAACAATAGTACTGCAAGTGCAAAGCAGTTTTGTCGCTAATCAATTGAAAGCAATCTTTGGCTGTAATACTCTGTTTCCTCTGTCCGATTTTATATAAGCCTAACCCCTAGTGTGTTTATAAAGGTTCACAATAGCTGTGGTCTAATGCTTATGTCTGCTCCCAGCACTATCCAGTCCTCAGGCTACACTGCATCAGTGCACAGCTAATCTTCTAATCTAAAACAAAATACACACACACACACACACACACACACACACACACACACACACACACACTAATGTCGTGGTTGTTTGCTCTGTAGGGCCTAGTGGAAGAGAGCAGAAAGTAGCAAGAACCATAGCCTGATGCTACTCTTAAAGACTCAAAACACATGCAACATGTGAACATGCGTATGTCCATTTACTGTAGTCTGTTGCTCTGCACATTTTGTCACCGACCTGTGAACCATTTAACAATCGCAAAGAACCACCACAAGACCCCCACTGACTAAATGCAGTGTGGGTGGTGAGCCATTCTCAGCACTGCAAAGACATGTGTGTTGCATGAAAAATGGAAATTTAACGCATTACACAATCACAATCAAAAGCTGTTATTCATCAGTTTGGAGTCATGTTAAACTGCACAAGTGAATCAGTGTATATCTGTGTATCTTAGTAAATGTTTTGAAATAAATAAAATGATAAAAATAGAACAATTAAGAAATGGCAATGCATGAGCTGAATCCCACACTGCCATAGCCTGTGCCCGGTGGTCCTAAAGTGGGGCCAACTGTAGAAACAAAGAAAAGTCATCAGGTGCCAGTGGAAAACAGACAGGGTCAACCTGTGCATAATGATTTCATGATAAAGGTATGCAAAGACCCGCCAAATCTGAAACCTTTTCTGTCCTGTTAGTTATTGGTTAGCCATCATTTACTGATACAAGTAAACAAAGTGTGCATGTGTGTGTGAGTGTGTGTTTGTACAATGGCTAGACAAAAGACAAGACAAACATTCCTAAACAAGATTAATTAAAGACGTTTAATTTTTATTTAGCTTAGTGCACACTATGCACTAAATATCTGACTTTCCAGTCAGCGAATCCTTTTGGTACACTGCCCGTGATGCATTTGATGCCAGGGCTTCAGTAGTGTGCACTGTTCAGTAAACCAATTTTTCAAGTCACCGATCAGTCACTAAGCCTCCTATTGAACTCAGCATACTTCACATTCTCTATGCTTAGCCATGTATTGTGCTTTACCTAAACACTGTTTGCTAACACAGTAAAACTGAACCAGCCAATAAGCAAAAAAGAAAAAGAGAAGATTTTCCCAAACTTTGTGTACGAGTGCATATAAAGCCAAAGACAGCTGCAGTTTGGTAAATACCCCACTCAAGACCCAACCAGAAGCCGTGGATGACTCAAGAAGTGCGTTTACTGCCAAGGGCCTGAGACTCTGCTTTCAAAGCAGGCGCCCAGGCAGCTCGGCCAAGCTGTCCCGGGGAATCCGAGAAGCAAAGCGTGCACATCCCCAGAGCATCCACAGCCACTTTCAGAACAGCAGTGACACACAGTGCATGTGGCAGGGCATGTGGCAAGACAACACAACCTGTCTGTGACAGTGATGCCTCCCTTTCAGACGCACTGAATGACCTACACTCGGTTCGAGGCACAGAACGACACGGTGGCAAGAAAGACCATCCCACCTCCTGATGACCAGGTGCTTCGTCTCACCACAGCGGACATGAGGAAAACTCTACACAGAGTCAACCCACAGAAAGCTGCAGAACCAGACAGCAGAGTGCTCAAAGAGTGTGCAGACCAGCTAGCAGATGTTCTCACTGACATTTTCAACATCTCTCTGAGCAGCGTCGTCGTTCCAATGTGCTTCAAGACAACGACCATCGTACCTGTGCCAAAGAAGTAGTCAATGACTATCGTCCCGTAGCACTCACACCCATTACCACGAAGTGCTTCGAGAAACTCGTCAAGAGGCACATCAAGACTTTACAAGACCTTATGAAGGTCATCAGCAACAACGATGAGTCCACGTACAGAGAGGAGGTATAACAGCTGACAGACTGGTGAGAAGTCAACAACCTGTCTCTGAATGTTGTCAAAACAAAAGAGATGGTCATTGACTTCAGAAGAACACAGAGGGACCACTGCCCACTGAACATTCCTTGGTGTCCATCTGGTAGAGAATGTCACCTGGACACTCAACACCTGAGCAATCGCAAAAAAATCATCTCTACTTTCTGAGGAGACTGATGAAAGCTCACCTGCCACCTCCCATCCTCACCACGTTCAACATAGGAACCATCGAGTAGCTGTATCACTGTCTGGTTTGGGAATTGCACCATGTCAGACTCTCCAGCGAGTAGAGGGGACAGCTGAAAGAACACCGGGTCTCTCTTCCATCTCTCACGACACTTTTAACAACTGATGCACCTGCAAAGCCCTCAGCATTGTGGAGGACTTATCACAGCCATCACAAGAATTGTTTACTCTCCTGCCATCTGGGAGACAATACCACAGCAATTGGACCAACACAACCAGAATGTGAAACAGCTTCATCGCACAGTCCATCAGACTCCTCAACTCTGCACACAAACATGTTTATAATCTGTTGTGACAGAATTACCTGCATCTCTGCACATTTATTGCAACTTGCACTAAAATCATGTTCTATTGCATTATAACTTTCATTAACATGCTGTTACTGTCCTTTGTATATGATTTGAATGTAAATAAGTTATGAGCCTTGCGCCCATTGAAGAGCCAGCATAGACTCCAGCACCCCTCCCCGACCCTAATTAGGATAAGGGATTAAAGAAAATGACTGAATGAGTAAATAAGTTAGAAGTAAAAGTACCAATAAGTGAATTAAATCAGGCAAACATAATATGTCAGTGTTTAATAGTTTCAAAAAGCAGGGATTTTTTTCTGTTGTATTATTAAGAATATCTTACAGTGATCTCCCCCTACTGAATGTGTGTTTTTATGTCATCTGTCTGTTATACTATTTTGTGCTTTCTGGTAAACAGTCCAGAACATTCCACTAAAGTCTATTTTTCCAATCTGTGCTCATTTCTGCTTTTGGCCCAAACCATTGAAATGACTCCAGCGATTTGTTTACCTACCCTAGGCAAGGTGCCTTCTCAAAGCTTTCATCGCTGTGTGACTTTTAAAACTAGCAGCTCTGTAAAATAAAGAAGAAATACAACATCCTAAACACTGTCTGCCTCAACTGTTTGGAAAGGCAAGGCTGTTTGAAGTGGTGACCCTGAAAAGACCCCATCTGAGGGGGGGACGAAGAGATGGACGAAGTGGCCACAGGATTCCCTTTCATCATTGCAAATCAGCAACTGCCTCACACATAAACCATTTAAACACTAAAAAGGAATGGTTTAAACAGAAATGAAGCATGCCCCCAGCACCACATGTGTACCAGCTAACAAAACCAGAACATTCTTAATCTGTCCATGCATGTACTTTCCTCTATGTCTAGAAGTAGTTAATTCTGTTTTCTTTGGGATCCCTGAGGCCCCAGAACCTCTTCAGCAGCAAACAAAACCAGCTAGAATACATGATTTTAGATTAATATATCATACCAGTTTAATCTGGTTTTGAGGGTGGACTATCTTACAAAATCTCCCAACACACACGCACTCGTGTTAATTTCAAACTCAGGGTCCTTTTAATTTACCCACCGACACAGAGCAGTTAATTAAATGTCAACAAAACACAAGAGTTAAACATTTGGCGTCACATGAGCCGGGGGCTTTTCTCAGAGCACTGTTGCATTGAGTATGCACACATGGAAAAGCAACTAGCTAGAGTTTTAGTGTTCACACAGGTTAAATCTGTGGAGAGAAATCTGTTTTTGACTAGCATATCTGCAATCTTAACCACAATGACTTTTCAAGTCAGACCACAAAAGGCTAAACAGAATAGATTCCTACTTAAAAAACATCCCACCTGTTTCAAATGGCATATTTAGTTGCTAAAATTCCCCCAAACAAATAAAACATGTTTCAGCTGAAAAGAAAAGACAGTTACCACGAACTTGTAACATGTATCTCATGGTAGTATGTGAAGGACTTATGTAACAGTCCTTTTAGGTAAACTTGGGGCTAGGCTAAGCTTGGGGCTAGGCTAAACTTGAGGCTAAGCTAAACTTGGTGCTAGGCTAAACTTGCATTGTGGATTGTTGAATTTTTGCACCTTAAAAAACAAAAACAAAAACTCTCTGCTGCTAACTGTATATTAGAACATATTTCTACCTCATGTACCATTTACTCAGTACCATGTACTGACCAACACTTGTCTCTAGTCTTGTCCCTACATTACTTGTTTAGAATGTTTAGATGTTAAATGTATCTTGTGTATTTATTGTTCTGTTTGTATCTGCACTGTGACTTGTATTGTTTGCACTTTTGTTCTGTGTTGCACCGTGTGGTCCCGGAGGAACGTTGTTTCGTTTTAATATGTACCTGTATGTATCTGAAATGACAATAAAGACTCTCTGACTCTGACTCTCTCTGACTCTGAACTGCCATTAAATCTTCATCATGACCAATGATGATGAACCAAGTATGCTCTTTAAATATTTGACTTAACCAATTACAGGTGAATCAGCATTTCACACAGATGCATTCAAAATAGAGCATTCAAAATGATACAGACCAAGGACGACAAATCCTAGCAACCACCG
>JAYDZF010000032.1:14593181-14605809 GCA_034509105.1 Microcambeva barbata | reverse complement strand
ATTAGTAATATGTCATGTAACTATCAAAACAGGAATGCATCTTGTTGATAATCAACCCTATATTCTCATTTGTTCTTGTCAGCTTCTAATTTTTACTTTGTTTGTGTCATGGATTTCAGGGAGATGCAGGTCCTCCAGGACCCAGGGGTACACCTGCCGCTCCATTGGGCTCACCACCTCTAAGCACAATTAATAAAGGAGAGAAGGTAGGTTAGGGTGATGTATAGAACAGATGGTTGTGCTGACAACCGGTTGATACCCAGACCATTGACATGATAAAGGAGCACAAAAAGTCGTAAAAAAGAATTCTTACATAAATTCTACCTCTTTATTGTATTCACCATCATGCCAGCAGGGGTTACATTTTTACAAACCTTATACATACAATCCTAAGCTTCATTTTGTCCAGTTCCCTCAAAATATGTCCAATTATTTCTTGTCCTAATGTGTGTAAAAAACTCATTCTTCCATAGTTAACACATTCAGGAAAACATGGTCCTGTCCAGTTCTCCTGTAGGCGATGCCAATTAAGCCCCCTAGATGGCGCCCAACTGACCAGCGGCAATCCAGAAGGCAAAAACCTCAGGGCTGGCAATAGTGTTTCTTAAATGAAGTAAATGTATGTACCAAATAATAATAGTAATGCACATTGAATGTAGGTACAATTTTATTTAAAATGTTACTGATTCGTGTGTTTTCTTGTACAGCTTTGATAAATGGCCTTTTCTGATTTTCATATTTGGATCTCTTCCCCTGTCTATCTCTTAGGGTGATGGTGGTCCTGCTGGTGAACCTGGGCCTCGAGGACTGCCTGGAGAATCAGTGAGTAACTAACAGAGCATTTCCTGTGTTTGTTTACCTTTTGTCTAAAATATTTAAGTAATGATGTTGATAGGGAGTAACAGCCTGCTGTGGAGTTGAGAATACTAAAACTTCTTTCCTATTGTTAGTACACAATAAATTTCTTTTACAAAGAAAATGGTACATCAGTTATGATAACTTGTATTACAATGTGTATGTTTGTTTATTCTACTGTAAATATCATTTGGCACTTTCTGATAATCATTGATGCAGTAGTGTCAATTAAGGTAGCTTATTGGTAATTAAAATATATAAATTATTTAAATCACATAAGAATGTTTCTGGAGATGAATGGTACTTTTTAACAGTGTAACATTGCATCTGTTGAATTATTACTATTATTTCAAAATGTAAGAAATATTATGATATGATTACAATGTGAGAACATATTCCAACATGTAAATGTATTTCTTTGTAGGACATCTTTAGTTTTCAGGGTGAATATGGTGAGAAGGGTATTCCTGGTTTACCAGGTCCAAGGGTAAGTTTTGCCAATTGTTATAGTCAAGGCGGTTTTTGACATTAAGACCATTTCTTAAATTAAAGTAATCAAGAACATCATAAATATTTTAATACCTCTTTTGTTCTTTTTTCTAGGGTCCTTCTGGTCTAAATGGAGGACCTGGAGACTATGGCCGGAAAGTAAGTAAAAAGAATAGCAATACAATACAAAATGTTCTCTAATATGTTGCATAACCTTTAAATGTTTTATAGGGGTTTACTGGAGACCCTGGTTTTCCTGGATTTGAAGGACAGCCAGGCCCTAAAGTAAGTAAGAAGCAATTTATAATTTAGAACAATTTAAAAGAAGCAAAATCCCATTTGTTACTTTTTTCACCTTAAACATGTGATGCACATAATATTTAGACAATGTTTTAAATATTATAGTATATGAATAATTTCAGTTCATTGTGATAAACATAATCACAGTAAAATGATACTGTAGATAACACAGATCCAAACAATTTCCAAATATTGTTGTTTTTTTGTAATGTTAATTGTGATATTTACAGTTTTAATACAAAATTTAAATTGTCATATAGAAATCTTCAAAAATAAAAAATAGTTATTAACATAGTATTAATTAATTTGAGTATGGCTTATATTTAACCAAGCATTATATAAAACAAAAAAAATATAATGCATTAGGAGATTTAGCTGAGTTTAGCTGCCTTTTAGTGTTGTGTGGCTAAAGGTTAAAAACTGTGTCTAGGGTTACAGGGGAGACCCAGGTCAACCAGGTCTTCCTGGCTATACCTCTGGACAGGGACTAGCATTTCCAGGTATCATAACACTCTACACACTACATTCACATTCAAGGGATTTTTACACTTCCATACCTCAATATGAATTACAAACCAGCCTCTTCTGCTCTCCACAGGACCTCCAGGCGATCAAGGTTTCGATGGTTTTCCTGGCCAAGTTGGAGATGTGGGTCCTCAAGGACCTCCTGGGTTTGATGGTCTACCTGGAACTTCAATCAATGTCCAAGGTAGCAATAATCCACTACCCTGACTTTTTTCTACAGCATAGTGTAGCTTAAGATTTGAAATCAGTAACAGATGTGAACATCACACACTGATTAATCCTCTCACTTACACATACATGTACAATGTAGAGCAGCAACTACACCTAGCCCTTCAGACGTGGGAAGAACATGAAGCCATTTGTCCCCTCACAGCAAGGTCCTGGGACCGAACCCCCGGGTGGGGCGAGCTAGGTCCTTTTTGTGTGGAGTTTGCATGTTCTCCACGTGTCCACGTGGGTTTTCTCTGGGTAATTCGGTTTCCTCCCACAGTCCAAAGACATGCTACCAGGTTGAGTGGAGACACTGAATTATCCTGTAGGAACATGCTATGGACTGATGCCCCATCCAGGCTATTACCTTGTGCCTTGCGCCCGATGAAGAGCTGTGATAGGCTCAAGCATCCCTCCCCGACCCTAATTAGTATAAAGGGGTTAAAGACAATGAAGTTGAAGCTGTTTGTTCTTACCTTTAATAAGTTACATTTCTCAAATTTTCCACTAGATGGAAGCAAACAGCAAATTCAAGAAAGTGTGGCCACATTTAATCAAAATCGTGTTGATTTGTTTGAATAAGGCGGAATCTAGCACGGATCGACATATTGTGTACCCATGTTGTAGAATGCACAATATATTCTGAATGTAAAAAATCAGCAGTTCTAATTTTTATCTACTGCAAATTAGACATTTTAACTTTTACAATAGTGATTTTTATTTAATAGGAGACCAATTTGACAATATAACCACTAAGCTATGGAGTAAGATGGCTTGTGTATCCTTGTGCATGCTCATGCTCATAATAAATACGTATTTGTATAAGAATACAGCTTCAAAAATATACTATGATAAAGATTTACACATGTTAATTATTTTCTAACACTAGACTCACACATCGAGCAGATGAATCTATTCAATACAGTGCTGCTGAGAATAAGTGTTATGCTGCTGAAAACACCAATACACCATGCATTTCAAATAAAAACTTTATTAAATGAATGTACTTTGTGAGTATTTAATAAGATTTTGTTACGAAGAAAGTGTGTACAATGGGGAGCAAATTTATATTTAAAATTATATTTTACAGTGAGACCAAATTTGCACCACATAACCGCATAACATTGATTTTCTCAGTCCCAATGAACAACAATTTCGCCATTCGCTTTAGACAGACACTGATAGATCTAAAAGGTCCTGTGTTTGCCAAAGGTCCTGTGTTCGATCCCCATGTGTGTGGTCCAGGTCCTTTCTGGTTGGAGTTTGCATGTTCTCCCTGTGACCACATGGCTTTGCTCTGGGTCCTCCGGTTACCTCATACAGTCCAAAAACATGCAAGTGAGGTGAAATGGAGAGATAAATTGTCCACAAGTTTGTTTGAAACAAACGTGATGAATCTTGTGTGCCTTGAGTGTAAAACCTGCCATTAAAATCCTAATAAGCAAACTAACAAACAATGTGTGTAAAATTTTATATATATGACCTGGAAAAGCTGCACCTACATGAAATTTGGTTTTGGAAGTTTACATATAGAAAATAAGTGTAAATTAAATAAATGTTTATTTTTGTTAAGTTCCATTATAAGATTATTTAAGTGTGAGTCAATCAGTTACATTTTATTTATGTCATATTTTTACAGATTATACAGGTTTGCCGGGATTTCCTGGTTCTTCTGGACCTAAGGGTGACAAAGGAAGCCCAGGTCGCCCCAGCTACGGTCCTGAGGGTCCTCCAGGAAGCACAGGTTTACCCGGACCCCCAGGCCTTCCTGGAACTCCAGGCATAAGTCAGCAAAGTAAGTGTGTAAAAGTTTTGGCTGCAGGAAGTCTTATTTTATTTTGAAAAATAGAAAAAAATATCTATTCATTTACTACATATATTTTATTCATGAAATTGTTATCAGATTATTTAATACCTCACACAAAAGTGTTGAGATTGTTACTTGTGACTATAAGTGGTAGAACAGAACATGTTTGGCCTATTGTCTAAGCAATGATTGCTATTTACAACTCTTCAAATTGTTAGCTGTCATGTAAAAGTAAAAACTGATTAAACATGTGGTACTGGAAATGATTATCAGTTGTCATTACACTTTGGTTAAGTTTTGGATAACAATATATTGGGTGTAAAGGAGAATTAAATGATGCACTTTGTTTTCTCCTGTGTGTGATGGAGGACCATGCCGAGTGGTGTCGGAAGGTAAAATAATTCAAGGATATCAAGTATTTAGTGGGCATATTACATATCAATACTGCCATTAAAAGCCCACCTAAATCAATCATTCAATCTCAATAACTCTGTATAATATATAGATGTGTGCGTAAATCAAAATGGAATTTATCTCATTTGTAGATGTGCGCATGAATCAAAAATCAATCTATATAATATACAGATGTGGCTTAGCCGGTATATCTCACAAAACATGCTTCAGTAGGTGTCTATTTCTGTATTGAAAAAAGAATATGATCACTAACTAGACATTTATGCTGAAGCATGTTCAAGGGGGGTTTCACTGCACAAAGAACAAGAACATTACTGCTTGAATAACGGAAAAGAAAGAAGATTTTTTTACGCTGTATAATTCTACTTGCCACACAAATGAGATGTGACTGCTGTGACCTTGATTCGAAAAAGGCACATTACTAAAGATGAATAAATATTATCTTATCATACTGGTAGCAGTAAGTAGCTGTGAATGCAAACTGGTCCAATCACCAAAAATGTTTCACTGAACAAAGCCATTCTTTTGTGCTGAAATAATGATGTGACTTTTACTATTATCAGCATATGTTCCAGTTTGGTTTATTGACTCTTGTCATATGTGCAGTGAAAAACTATCCTAAAGCTCTACCTTTTTAATAATTAAGCTGCTAACTGCTGCTTTTGCATATGTTTATATTTTGAAATTGAACTATATAGGGATATTGAAATATAATTGTTGGCAGTTAATTCGTGTAATTACCTGATGATGCTAACAATTCTAACATATCACAAAGTAAAATTAATTATTGTACTGCAGCACAATAAAGGTTATCTTGTCTTAAATGTATATCTAAATAACCAATCATTGAACATTGAACATTTGTATTGATGTGTATGAAAATGAATAATTCTATTATTTTCATAAATTAATTTAAGTTGGCGTCAAAGGTCTAAAAGGAAACAGAGGACCAACAGGAGAAAGGGGTTTAAAAGGATCCTTTGGTAAGTGACAGTGTGCTTAACAAAAGGCACAAAATGTTTGCTATTGAAGGGTTGGTGTACAGGTCATTTTAATCTCTCTGTACTTTTAGGTGAATCTGGAGATTGTAATTGTCTTGGTGGAGAAACTTTTGGTGAACAGGGGCCTCCAGGATTTGTAGGATCTCCTGGACATGCAGGAGGCAATGGGGAGAAAGGAGAGCTTGGTGACCTAGGTTTTCCAGGACAACGTGGACAGCAGGGGTCAAATGTAATAAACATGCCAATCTAGCTAATAAAGTCAAACATTGCAGGGGAAATAGTGTAAAGTTGTAATAAATTATATGGAATAACTTATTCCAGGGCATGTGTGTTCACTTCCCGCTAATGTGTGGTCACTAGTGTGTGTATATGTATGTTTAACTGCATGGATTGTGTTAAATGTGGAGGATAAATTCATCTGTGTATAAAGCACAGTAGTGAAAAGAGTGTAGCATTGGTATGGTATGTAGCAGACATGACCATTTTATGAAGCTTTAGAAGAACTACTTCTTCTGACATTGTGCTAATAATAACATCTCATACTGTGCATATTCCCAGGGTTATCCGGGAGAACAAGGCTTTACCGGACGTAAGGGTGAGAAGGGAAATCCCTCTTTTGTTCAAGGTCAAAAGGGTGACATTGGCAGATCAGGGCCACCTGGACCTGCAGGTGACATTGGCCTACCTGGAAGAGATGGAATCCCTGGTTACCCTGGGCCTACAGGACCACCGGTGGGTTGTTAGGGTGGTAGACATCAAGCCAATGATAAACATAAAATTGTCATACTATACCAAGAACTTAACACTGCTTTCTTTACCCAAGTAGCCATTGTGTGTGTTTTCTATTATAGGGAGATCCTGGTTTTGGGGTCATTGGTGATAGAGGCCTTCCTGGATTGCCTGGATTAAAGGGGCAGCCTGGTGCAGTTGGGGAACCTGGCACTGGTTTCCCAGGCCTCGCAGGTTCTATAGGATTACAAGGTGAACCTGGTATAATTGGGCTCCCAGGACCACCAGGACCTCCAGGACCACCAGGTAAGTCCTAGATATGATGAATTGATAGAAGTACAACTGGTAAATGGAGCAACATACCAAAATGGCTGTTGCATCTTTATAAGCATGAAAGTATGGGTACAAAATGTAATGCATATAAGCATACATTTGATATGCACCATAATATATACATGTACAGTTTTTAAACTAAACGTCTCATTAAAATTAACTTTATATGATTTATTTACACCAACATATACTTAACTACTTATTGAAGGAACTTTAAGCTTAAATTGGAATTACAGATATTATGTACTTGCTATAAAGTCTTGGATTCCTAAGTTAGGGTAAACCAAATGAGACCAAGGAAAAAATACTGGTTAAATGGTAACAGGGTCATGGGTGACCAAGGCTCACTGATGAGCATGGAAAGCAAAAGCTCAAACTGACTAGCTTGTGTAGCTTAAATTGATGCTGAAGTTAAGGCTCGCTCTGATAAAATGTGTCAGAATACACAGTGCATCTCAGTTGCAGGGCCGTTTAAGCAAAAAGTGACCAACAAAATATTAGGAACACAATTTTAATGCTAGTGTAAGTATGATGTATAGTTATGGTTGGACCAAGACATTTTACATAAATTGAATAAGTGAATGTTATATTGGCAATTTGAAACTTTGTAGTTTATTACCACCTGAAACAATATCAGTTCATTGACAACAATAATAAAATTCTGTTTCATTTAAGGAAGAGTGGACTGTTAAACTTGTAGACATAAGCATAATATTCCCTGGTTAGAACACACACATTAGATTATTTTCAGTAGGAAGTCTGTGTTCCTCTCTGTGTAATGCCATTTTCTTTTCTTATTCTGCCTGTGCTAACATTTTTCCTAATTGATGATTAATCCATTCACTGAGAAATTGAGAGTGAAATGAAATCACAATACAAATAATACTTACAATTGTAATTGACTAATTTTAGAAATAAAATCAAATTGAAATCTATCCCACTTTCCATATCTCTGTGCAATGGAATATTTGCTTTGCTGTGTTGGAATGTTTATTTAAAATGACTGTTTTACTACTTTAATACTGCTAATAATATAATCATATTTATGCTCATGCTTTAAATAATGCTGCTTCAGTTAACACTGATTGACTGACCGCATCTCTTGCTATCTCTCTTACCCGTGCATGTTGTCTGACTAGGTGACAGCTGTTCTCAGGTGGGGCTTAATGAAGCCTTGTTCGGAAAGGGAGGTGAGGAGTCCAGAGTTGTAGTGTATAGAACATTTTGGGGTGATGACTGGGTCAGACACATCAAGCTCTAGTCTTGACTTTACAGCCATCATCATTTTTGGACATGCTTAAGCTGTTTTCTTCAAGCATGTTGTTTACTCAGTGGATAGTAGGGGCACCTGTTGAATATTCTGGAGTAAGCTTGAGCCACATATATTAGGCAGGCAGCACAGACAGTTGGGATAACAAATACGTATTTGTCAGAAAATTATTTATTTATGGATTTGTTCTGGGTTTTGTCAGCTGCTTCAATCTATTTGCTTGCTTTTTCTTCATTGCATATGTGTCTTCAGCTTATCCAGTGCATACAACATGTGTACCCTCAGTGTACCAGCTCGTATCTGATATAACTAAACCTGGTGCATGTGATTAACTGTGCTATGCTGTTTGATGCCTAAAAACATTTGTGTTTGGTATAGAAAAGTTAGAAACTATTTATTATTTTTAAGTTCAGTTTCAAGAGCTGTATTTGGGAGTTAGTTTCAAAGTGGCCAATGTCAAATAGGTGCACTGTATTCTATGTAATGGCCAGATCTGTGCACAATTTCTCAGTCTTCTGTCAGTCAAATAAAAACTTCTATAAAATCAATTTATCAAGTTTACTCTTATTCTACTCCTCCTCTAGGCTTTAAAATTCTGTATTCACATTAGGTATTTGTCTCTATTAGAATGAATCTGCACTGGAAAATGCCCAGCAAACTGATTTTAGGTATCCTCTTCTTACAAATCAGTCAAGTCCCTTTTTAATCTGTATTGAGGTCAGTTCTCTCTGGTAAACAAAGGTAAACAATTAGTACATTTTCTATTTTCATCTTTGGAGCAATTGTTTTCTGGTCATTGTCACTGCTGAAACACTAAGCAAAAACGGGGGGGGGGGGGGATTATCTTATTAACATCAGTGGTTGTCAGTTATATGTTTCTGATAGTATAGCATTTGGGACTGTTGTGTGTTGTAAATTGTATGTTGGGTATCTACACAATCATTAATTGTCATTTTTAACTATTGGTGTCTCTTATCTGTGGCTTGACTGTGTTTACATTTTTCCAATGATCAAATGGGTTTTCACAGGAACAACACTACCGTGCATATTTCAAGGAGAACGTGGAGACCCTGGTTCACCTGGACGACCTGGAGTACCAGGTAATGATTTCAATTTATATAGGCACCTAATTAAAAAAAAGACAAAGAATGTGCACTTTAGGTGAAAAGTGGTGGTTATGTTTATGTCTGTTAGGCCCAAAAGGTCAGCCTGGTCTTGTAGGTCCAAGTGGACGGCCAGGATTTGATGGTTTAAAGGGAGAAAGAGGCGATCAAGTCACTGGAGGTGTACCAGGAAGGCAAGGTATGATTCTATTGAAATAACAAAAGTGACAGAATGTGTAGTTTGTGGTTAAGGTACGGGATAAGCAATTAGATGTTTCCTTTGATTGTATAAGGTAGCAATTGTATGTTCCTCTAAACAAACCATCAGGAATATGTTAATCAAATAGTTACATTCTCTTCACTACAAACATTGAATGATCATTGTCGACCACTAAAAGAAGTTCAAATATAACTGCTTCTATCTGCAATAAAATCGTAAGAAATTGTTACTGAATTGATTCAGTTTGACTACTAAATTCACAGGCTTTCCTGGACCTAGAGGAGATTCAGGTTTACCAGGTGTTCCAGGCCTTAGTGCACCTGGTGTGCCTGGGAGAAATGGGCAGCCTGGCTTTCCTGGAGCAAAAGGGTCAGCAGGCGAAATCTTAGGAGCATCTCCAGGAACCCGTGGACCTATCGGACAACCTGGAGAGCCTGGAGACAAAGGTCAACCTGGCACTCCTGGATTACCAGGTGGACCTGGTAGGTTCTGACATGACAGCTGCATATAATACAGACTCTTAGTCTGTATAATATCTGAAAATTAATATTAATATTCTTTTTTTTAGGTTTTGGTGGACGCAGTGGTTTCCCAGGCATAAAGGGCCAACGAGGTGAAAGGGGTTTTCCAGGATCTCCAGGACCACCGGGTCCTCCAGGAGAGGTGCTTGAAGCAATTCCTGGACCTCAAGGACTGCCTGGGAATCCTGGATTTAATGGACCTGCAGGTGAGAAGGCAGCTTTGTGTGTGTGTGTGTGTGTTTGTACACGTGTTTAAGAACATCACAGTAACACCATCTGCCTGGCTAGAAGGTTACCAAAAACGGTTGGACAGAAATTTCTTGCTACTGCCTGTTTGAACAGCTGCTCGAGTTGTGGATAAATACACAACAGCATGGTCATGTGTACATAATAAACTGTGTTTTTGCATGTATTGGAGGAGGAGTGTCTTTTTTAATATATGGCTTTGACCACTATTATTGAACTAGTGGTTATTGGTTTAAGCTCCACCACCACCAACTTGCCACTGTTGGGCAGCGTCCTCAACTCACATTTTTTTTTTTAGATTTTACTGTTGAAAGATTTTTTGGATGACAAATCTTTGAGATGTACATTTGTTACAGTTCAAAAGGTGTGTCACTGAATTCTATTGTTCACTTCTATATCTCACAGATACAGTGTATCTTATTGTATTCCTCTCCACTTTTATATCAACTTTCTCTTTCCATGTCTCCTATTCTCTCTTTCTTTTTCACCACCTCCACCATCTTCCATCTTCTCATCACTTCCATTTGTGGTGTTTTGCTCTTCTGTTCTTGGTGTTGGGTCACACTCTAGGCTGCCAAGGTGAGAATAATATCTTCCCCACTCATTTCAAACTAATTCTCTATAGTGTTTACTTTCTCTAACAATCATTTACTTCCTGTCTTTTCATTTGCCTTTTAGATCAATTTAGTCATTAGAGTACACACAAATTTCTAATCAAAGCAAACAGAATAGAACAGGGGTGCCCAATACATTTATTAAGATCTTCCAGTGGTAGATCAGGTCAATGTGATTGGCATGAAATGTGGCACCTGTTTATTCAATTTGTGGTGTGTTGCCTCATTTTTTTATCGTAGTATGTTACCATTTGAGAAATGCACTGTATTACAGGTCAGAAATGGTTCTCCCCATGTCTGTGAGTATTCTCCGAGTTTAAAACATACCAGTAGGTGTAGCTCTAAATTGAATTTGTGTGTGTGAGTGATGTGTGGTTCTTTTGCAATAGTTTCATGCAACCTGTACAGGGTGTATCTTTGTCTTACACCCAGTGATTGGGACATTGGGCAATGCTTGCCCTGTAATGCAATACATCAATACAGGAAACAAAGCACAGTTCAAATATTGTTGTCCAGGGTGTTACCATGTGCCTTGTGCCCATTGACGAGCTGGGATAGGCACCAGCACCCGTCCCTAACCCTTGTTGGTATTGGTGGTAAAGAAAATGAACTGAACTGAACGATGACTCATCCACCGAAGTATTGGCACCCCTGTTGTAGAGGAACTCATACTATAGTACAGCTAATTAATTATTTATCCAAACCCAATTTAGTTTGAAAAATGTGCAATATAAAAAATTATCTGTGATTTGAATAAATTAAAAATAAACTATTTATAACAGCATAATTGGTCTCACAATTGTTATACTTTCACCTAAACAGATGAAATGATAAACATGTAGACATAAAATTCTAAATTGTTTCTATATCCAACATACATTAAGTTAAATTGATAAAATATTAACAGTGGCCAGTATTTTTGTTATTGTGTATTATATAGTGTCTAAAGATAAAAACAAACCATGTATTCTTGATTTATTACATTTTTCAAACTCTGCTGACTTTTCGAAAAATTGGGTTGGTATTTATTTTTAGAAATGAATTTAATTAAATGCTTGGTTAAACATTTCCACCCAGCTTTGTAATTAAACTCATGTTTAAAAGCCATTAAGCAGTACTAATATAGTGTCACTGTTTTGGCTGAATTTGCTTGTGTGACTTCACCTACATTAGAGCCTTTATCTAAGTTCTTAGAATTTGTAAATTTTGAATGTGTCAGTGTCAGCTTCCTGTCAGTGTCTTTCATGATTCATGCAACAATTTTTATTTTTATCCTTGAATGAAATGTGCAATGAGAAGAGCACCTCTCAATGTCTTGGCTGTTATGTGCAGATGCCCGATCAGCTTATAGCACGGCTGAGATTTGAACATCAGTTGTGAGCCAGCATATTATCCCACTGAGCATATTTTAAGTAAAATGAGAAAATGTTAATGCTCCAAATGCAGAACCATTGTTTTAAACTTTACCAAATAATGCTGACACGTTTTTTATTTCCCTATTTGCTATTTCAAATCAGAGGTTACTTACTTATTATGTACAAGTAATTATCAATATACCAAAAGGATTGTATGAAGAGTGTATTAAGAAAATAGAAAAACATCTTTGACCCTCTTTTTGGTAATCACCAAGGTTTCTCGGGCCCCAAGGGTGAAAGAGGTAGCCCAGGACTCTCAGGCCGTGGTCCAAAGGGCCTTCCTGGACGAAGTGGAATCCCTGGAGGTCAGGGACCAGTTGGACGCTCTGGACCTCCTGGTTTAACACGTAATGGCGCACAAGGAAGGCCAGGAGTTAAAGGTATGCAAAATGTTACTTAATGTTGCTACATCGTTGGGTTTTGCAGAGATAAGCAAAAATAAATAATGTAGATTTATTTAGTTTAAAATATCTTAAAATCTTCTGAACTAGAACAGAGGAACAGAATGAAGCAAATGCATAACATAAGTAAATTATAACAAACTAAATTCAATGTTTAAGCAAGCAGTGATTTAGG
>JAYDZF010000032.1:14007000-14020346 GCA_034509105.1 Microcambeva barbata | reverse complement strand
TCTGAATTAAAGCTGTATCTCAAAGTTAAAATTGAGAAAAAGTTTAATAAAAGCCTTTTTACTTTAGTTAACCCCATCATAGATCTGTGGTCTTTTGAGATCTTGGGTTTGAGTAGCTGCTTTAGAATTGAACTGGTAAAATTAGCTGTGGTTGAGGAAGTTGGTTAAATGGGTTCCTCATTGCTGCTGCAAGTACAGTCTTGTTGAGGCGGTGCACAAAATATGATTCATAAATATTAATGCTTTCTAGGAGACCCTATCTTTGGTTTGCGAAAAGATATGACTTGGTAGTGGAAGAAACCACATTTTAATGTACTACAGTTTTCATTACTTCATGTAATTACAGTTGTGACAGTGCAATGCCTAAGCAAATGAGGGTTAAAGGTCAAACCCCAAAGGACTTGGAGCAACATGGCAATGGTAAGCAACATGCAAACTTCTGAATAGGGTTTCAGTTCAGACGCCTTTAACGGAAGTGATTAACAAAGAAGTTAAAGTAAACTTCTGAGCAACTGAAACATAAGGGACTTGCTCAAGGGCCAAAAATGAGCAGCCTGCAAACAACTTAAAACCACAACCTTTAAATATCTAGTACCTTAGCAGGAATGCTGTGGCTTAAATACGATTAAAATATCTCAACTCCTAGACTACATCTAGGAACCTTAACTAGACCTGATTGAGAGGAAAACCAAACAAAAACATTAAAAACAGAATAATGAAATGATAAGAGGTTAATGCTGACTCATCTTTTAAAGCAGTTACACAATCCTTACTGGTACATTAAACCATGCTTATGTTTCTTTCCATGTAAATAGGTGAACCTCATTCTTACTCAAAGAGCAAGCCAATTACATTCTCCTGGATTACTCATCATGGTTTCATATGATGGTCTATCTGTTGGGACACCAAAAGCCCCATGTTAGTATAGAGCAAAATCTCTCTCACTAAATATAAAAACATTCACACTCTAGTTCTTGTTCACACACCAGCTCTTTTTTCCTGTTTTCCTCTGGCTTAGAAATATGCTCATCATTTCTATTTTAACTCTCTGGTGTTATTTTTCTGAGTCATCACTCGCTGCCTGTCCCTCTTTGTTTCGGAGTATTTGTCCTCTTTCTCCAGGCCATCTCCCTTCTACACGCTCCTTTCCCCCATTCTTCGTGTCCCCCTGCTCCCTGTGGCTTTAATTAGTTTGATCCTCTCCATCCAACCTTTTCCTACAAAGTCAAAAACAAAGTGATGGATGACAGCTGTCAGAGATCTAGCTGTAGGAGGTGTGTTTTCTTTTAAGAGAGAGGGAGGAAAGCGAGAGGGGCATTGAATGACTGTAATAACCAAAAAAACCCAACTGAATAATAAAAAAACAGGTATAAGCAGATGGAGTATTTATTAAAAATACAAGGATGAGGCTTTTGTATTGAGTCACTGGCATGTTAAATGGTCATCCCATATAATTACATGTTAAATATGAGGGATGGTGTAGAGGCCAGCACCTGGGCTTGGCATCCTTTAGGTCCTTTCTGTGTGAAGTTTGCATGTTCTCTCTGTTTCTAAAAATGCATTTTTCCAAAGTTCCCAAAAGTGACACCTCACTTCATAACCTTTGGATGTCATCAATACTTGTTTAATTATTTCAATCCACTAGCTCAGTCCCAATTTTCTTTGAGACAGGCAAAAACCTGCCTCACACCACAGGAGGGTATAAGAAGAGGGGGTTCAATACTGATAACAACTGGCACTATTTTTAAGTTTGGCTCATAGATGATTCTGATTTACCCATTACTCTAATACACAATAGGGAGGTATGCAAGACCAAACCCCTAGTGAAAGGGTGAAGTCCTGTTTTAAATACATAAGAAAAATACAGTGCCTTGATAAATTATTCACCCTATTGGCTCTTAGTTGGTAAAGTGAAATGAGAAATATATAGTTTAAAAAAACATGGTACCACAACAAGAGAGGGCCACCAACCCACCTCTCTAACCCTGAAGGAGCTACAGAGTTCACAAGCATAGTATCTGTCCATATGACCACAATAAGCCGTAAGACTGGAGTTCACCAACTGAAACCATCTAACTTGAAGGAGGTGGAGCAGGTTGGCCTTGAGGAATGGGCAAAAATCCCAGTGGCAAAATGTGGCAAGCTCATGGGGACTTTCGGGTCCACAGCATCTTGCAGCTGTAATTGCTGCAAAAGGTGACTCTACAAATACTGACTTTAAGGGGGTGAATAGTTATGCACACTGAAGTTTTATGTTATTTTGTCCTATTTGTTGTCCGCTTCCTGATAGGCACGATGTAGGCGTGTTCTGAAAATTAAATTATACAAACCCTCAAACAATCCATTTTAATTCCAGGTAACAAAACACAAAAAATGTCAAGGGGGTGAATATTTTTTGCAAGACACTGTATATGCATGATGAATGAGTTAATTAATGAGCCTTTGTTGCCCAGTGATAGAACAGAATTTTGTTCAGTATAAACACCCACAGATATCTCAATGTTTTAGTATGATGTCAGCCCCACCATTACCTGACCAGGATAGAGAAATAAACACAAGAAATAATTTAATGGTCCATGCTCCATATATTCTTGTGTTTTGCTTTATATTTTGGAGAATAAAAGCCAAAGGGCTTCACAGTGCTGATGACTTAGGAATAGACCATAGCATCTATAAACCTTGGAAATTAAATCAATTACACTTTATTACACCTATTAAAAATGAACTAAATAGAATCCCCATCTGTACATTCAGAGACTCAACAGCACCTCAGAATCTATTTGTTATTCCCCTTCTTGTAGTATTGTTTTACTTGCATTTATTTTTGTCCATATTTTGTATTATGCCTTGAAGCCTAAGAAGGTCAATTCCATTTTTTATCCATCAGTATACAGAATATTTATGAGAAATATAAATGCAAATGTCCAGTTTCACACTTGGCGAGGCTTTCTTACAATAATACAAATATTACATCATGCAAACACACTTGCACAGAATTTAACGAAATGCCGGAGGGACGAAATATAATTAAAAAAACCCCCAAACAAACAGAAAGATCAGGAAATGCAACCTGTAACTATTACATTTAAGACCTTTACAGACATGCAGATGGATTTCAAAGCAATGCCTATTTAAAAAATAAATATATACAAAAAGAATGACTCAGAATCCACAGAAAACCACAATAACATTACAACCACTTTCCTGATATTGTGCAGGTCCCCCTTTCACACAACAAACTATGAAGCACTGTGTGTTCCAGTGCTTTACCAGCATTAAATGTGGCTAGTTGTGCTGCTTGTTGAGATTTTGTACCATGCTTCACATTGCCAGACATTCTATTTATGTTTAGAGGCCTTCTTAAACACTCTCTTGACTGAAGAACCACACTTGTCCATAGCCACACTTTATAGTCATGTGAAGAGGCTTCCCTATCAAATTGATGGCAGCTGCAAACTCTGTATTAATGCCAATGGTTTTGGAAAAACTATTCCAACAAGCCTGTTATAGCGTCCATAATTGAATTATTTGTGGTTTAATGCCATGTTTAACACATTGGTGTCATTTAATGGCAGTACGAGGTATTATGTGTCTGTCTTCATATTTTTCATATACTTCATATCTCTAATTATATGCTCCTTTTCATTCTCTGATAGTTTCTGGTATCTGTGCTTGTTCTCTTTCTTTATTGTATTTTGGTCATTCTATTAAGATGTGTTTTATTGATATAGGTGTTTGGCAGGTTTTGGCGTCCATAAAAAAATCTTTTACATTGCAAGACATGATACAATCATTTTGAACACTCATTTTCTTTCCATCAGAATGCCTGATGTATTTTTTTCTAATGCTTGGACACAAAATGACTAGTGCGTTTTCATATGAGCACAATCTTTACAGTACACACTGCCTACCAGTTTTTAATCTTAAACTGTCGACTCTGGGCGTGATGCAGTGCTGGGCACAGTAGGACTCCAACATAAGTTACGTTATGTGTTTGTTTCTGTGTGAAAAAAATAAAGAAAAAAATGATTGTGTTAGAGCGAGAGAATACAGGAGAAGGTTTTTCAGGAGAGCTCCAGGAGATGCTTGAAATGTTCCAATTCTGGGGGCAGAGATTGCCAACACTGAAGTACATGTTATGTGACAAAAGTTACAGTCAGAATGTGTTATGTGCAGAAATATGTTTAAATAGCTTGGCAGGAAACTAACTTTATACAGGCTGTACATTTTCTTTGTGTCATTTCTTTTAAATTTATACAGTGGGGGGAAATGTTATTTGAAGGTGGGAAAATTAGCAAAATCTGTGGTGCATCAAACACAGAGGTCTGTAATTCAACAGCACACTTCAGCTGTGAGACAGAATCCATTAAATCCAGAAAATCACATTTTTAAATAATAAATTTGCATTTGGTTGCATGAAATAAGTATTAGATCACTTACCAACCAGCAAGAATTCTGGCTCTCTCAGTTTTTCTTTAAGAAGCCCTCAAATTCACCTGTTTAAACTCAATACCTGTATAAAAGTCCACACACTCAAACCTCTCCACCATAACCAAGACCAAAGAGCTCAGGGACAAAATTGTAGAGCATCAGGGACAAAATTGCAAATCTGCACAAAACTGGGATAGACTTTCAATCTTCCTGGAGATCAGTCTGGAGCTTATCAAGTCCACTCCGTATTTGCAGGAAGAAAAGGGATGAGGACAACCCTTAAGAACACTGTCCCACCTGTAAAGCATGGGGGTGGAATCATCATACTTTGGGGGTGCCTTTCTGCAAAGGGGACAGCACGACTTCAACAAAGGAATAATGGATAGGGTAATGTTGCATGAGATTTTGGCCAACAACCTCCTTCCCTCAATAAGAACATTGAAGATGGGTTTTTTTTAACTGTGAGGCCACCTTTTAAAAGATCACGATGACCTGTTGTCTGAACAAAGTTGATCTCAAGCTCCAAAAGTAAAAGGCTTCCTGCTTTTACAGAAACACAAAAGAAAATCCCAGCCACATCCTCTCGCTTACATCTAACGGCCACTTAGAGTACACAATGCCCTCGTGTACGGTTTTGGGAAGGGGGGGGGCAAGATGCAACCCACATGGACATACATTTAATACTCTAAACACATCAGCCAGAGAATCAACCCGGGCCTCTAGGATCCGTCACAGTGAACCTCTCCACCAGCTGTGCCACTGGGTTGCCCATCTGTCTGTTGCCATCTGTGTTTTTCTTTAATGTACAGAATGTTCACAGGACCTACATGTTTCTCTCTCTTTTTTTTCTTTTATCTGCAGCAGTAAAGCTCAAGCAACATTTCCAAGCAAATATCCAAAACAAGCCTAAACCAGCCTTTTAAATGCAAACACAAACATCTGCATGTGATGTCGCTTGGTACACCCCCACTCACATATACCTACATGGCAATTCAGCATATCTAATGTGCTTTCATGTTTTTGGACTGTGAAAGAAAACCGGAGCTCCTGGAGGAAACCCACTCAGACATGGGGAGTACATGCAGACGCCTGGGGGTCAAATCCAGGAGTGTTTCGCCCCCGATGCCAGTCGGCTGGGTGAAAATAATTCTGAGGCAGTAAAATTAATAAGCCTCCTTATTTACCTCTCAAGTATGACGAATGTACACAGAACCATCTCTTATTTTTCTGTGCATTTGTCTGGTTCAGGGCTCTTAGACTCACCCTAGCCTTAGACTCCAATTACAGCTCCCCTGGTGTTTTCCCTCAATTCATGCTTAGTAACCTAGAAACAAGGACAAGGCCATAACTAACCAAACAAAACAAGCAGGGAATAATAGGAGCTCAAAAAGGCCTGTGTTTACCCTGGTGGGTGGATCAATAAACCAAGGGAGGTGAAGACAACACTTGTGTCAGCTGTTTAATGCCCAGTTGGCTTTTGGTTTCGGAAAGACAGTGAGAAGCAGAGAGAGTGAATAAGAAAGCCAGAGAGCGATTAAGCAATAGAAAGGACGGTGAAGAGACGAGAACACACAAGGAAAACGGGAGGGTTGTGCTGTCTAAAGTGATGCTAAATTGCTTCACGTTTCCTCAAGGGCAGATGGAGGGAAGGAGCAGTGAGCGATAAGCGGTGCATTGTACAGAACAATGTGGTGGGAGAAGACGGGAGATGGACTGGAAGACGAGGGGAAGGCCTGGGGAGGGCACATTGTCAGTGCAAATTTAGACAAGCAAAAAGAACCCTGCATATGGAGTAGATAACTGTGTACACGTATCTGGGTGGTCTGGTTAGTGATTGTGTAATCATTATTGTTATCAGACATTCATTTTTTTTTCTTCTCATTGTTACATTGTAAATCCGATTTATTCAAATTATTCTTCAGGCCACTCAAAGAGGATGAAGGTCTCTGCTGGGTCTGCTTTCTCTGAAAGATTTTTATTGTAATTGTAAGGAATTTTTCTTTGCCATTGTTACCCATGGCTTGCTCAACAGGGATGTTTGTCTGTCTGTCCTGGATTCATTCAAGTTGCTGTGAGATGATGTCCACTGTTAAAAGGTTTACACAAATATAGTTGACTTCACTTGATTATAGATCTCTTCGAAAACCTAGTGAGCTGCCTTGCTGATTATCGCCTACCTAAGAAGCTGCCTGAAAAGAGAGGATTTTAAGACATCAAATTTAGAATGCAGGTCAGCATATTCAAAGCAATTGGCTGAGGCGACGCAACCAGCTTTTTGAATTGCAACAGTTTGGACATTTTTTTAACTGATTTTAAAAATGAGTCTACTTTAAAAAAAAAAGTTTAAATCCCAAATTTGCGACCAAGACATGATGTCCTTAAAAAGAATGTAAAGTGGTGCTGGAATTTCATTATGATTCTTGTTATGATCATCTGCTGAGTCTCAATAACACTGTGTGTGTGTGCACATGTGTGTGTGTCTGTAAAATCAGTGAATACATCACAGTTCAGCTTGTTGGTTTGGCCGGAGTGTAGTCAACGAATCACAGCGGTTATGGAGCGCCAGCTGTCTTAACAACCAATTAGCCTTAAAAAGCCCAGAAAAACCAGTTACCCATCTGTGTTGAGTCTCTATAGCACTGTGTGTGCTCTCACTGTCACTTTATCCTGTAGGATCAGTGAATAGATCACAGTTCCACTTATATGAGCGGCAGCCATCTTAACAACCAATTAGCATAGCTTTTCTGGGAGCGGGGGCAGGAGTTAAGGCTTAGAAACTGTTGACGTTCGTTTACTACAAAGTTCACTTCCCATTTGTTGACTGGCTGCAGTTGAGTTCATTGCACTTCTCACTTTTCTAGTCTTCTCTAATTAATCTCTGTTTATTGTTGGAACGCCCACGGCTCTGGTAAAAGCTCCATGTTTTGTTCATGCAGGCTGATGCTTCTGTTAATAAAGCAGTTTTGATAAAGGTTAAACGAGTCTTCTCTGAAATAACATCGCTCAGCGTGTTAATTTTCTTTTCAGCTAAAACACTTTAGAGATCTCAATATGTTATTACACCACTAACCCCAGATCAGCTCAGAACACTTTTACCTCTATATGCATTCTTTCATTTTTTGGTATAAGTAAGTTTTGCTGAACGTACATGAATTTTCATTACAAAATAAGTAAATTGTATTGTTCTTAAAAATTACAATTAAAACACAAACAAATTACATATTTCCACAATGAAAGCATTTAAAAATGATAATTATTAGCTTACAGGGGGAGAATTAATGAAAGAAGGCAAATACTGAACTGTGAACCTGCAGGGGTTCACTGTATGCATCGACAACTGCATACCAACAGCCTAAACAACTAGAAACAGTTTCAACAGCTGGCAGAGCTACACTACATCTATGAATAAAGTTCATAAACTGCCAAGACACTTTATTATAACCAGAAGCAAATATTCAGTAAACGAGCTGAAGTGGAGGGTGTGTGGAAGGATCCATACAGCAAACATGATATCACAAAGCCGAATAAGGTTTGGGGAATTAGGGAGCCAGGGTAGTTTTTAAAGTCTTGGTCATGATGCCATATTTTTAGTCATGTGAGATGACTAATTTACCAAAGATTATGATTATTTGGACTTAAATTATACTAAGACTGCGAAATTACATTTGATATTTACACTCAAACTGCATTTACAAATAAGCACGAATACAATTATTATAAACTATTATTATGGGTGTACAAAATGTGCATAAATAAGTGATCCAGTGATCATTTACATTTTTTCCACAAAGTGATCGCTTCAAGCGTAAGGACAATTTTTTAGGGTCTTAGAAGCAAACTAAGTAGAGCCACTTGATCAGCAATGAGACAATTCTTGCATTACCAGACCCCAGTTTATTGCATGTTTCTAAAAATAGCAGGGCACATATGCTTTTTTCACTACACCCAAGCTGTTAAAACAAGGCCGCACTAAACTGTAAGTGCTAAATATCTATCACAGCTTACATTTATATTTGCAAATGGACGATTAACAATACAGAATGTTCTGGAAAGTTAAAACAAAGAAACAAAGAAAAACTGTTAAAATATGTCAAAACTCTTACATAGTAAACACAGTCAAACCTCTCTTTTTGGTTGACCCTGTTTTCATATGATTCAGTTTTTATGGACTCTGTTTTCATTGAACCGTATCGATCGGCCATTTCCCAAGTGACTCTGTATGGGCCAACGTGAACAAAGACTTGCACGACCATATCAGGGTATTGAGAGTCACCCCAGGCCTCAGGTTTGCTGTGTATGTTGCTTAGTAAGCAACTCCCATGTGTTTGTCAGAAACATTTCGTCAAAATCTAGTAACTTTTGTGGTTCTTATTGAGTGTGATTGCTAAATTAGTAGAGGCGTGTTCAAGAAGGGGAGGCTGTCATTTGCCACAACACAATTTTTACATAATGACCTGTTTCTGACCTATTTTAAAATATTTTGCACACGTGTTTAATGTAAATTTGATGTGTTACTGTGGTAAAACATGCTTATGTCAGGGGTTTACAACTAAGCCCTGGTACTAACAGGTCACGCACATCTACAGTCAATAAGAATTAATAAACACCAAAATAAAAAATACACCAAAAATACATTTAAATACATTTAAATACGGTGACCTTTTTTGACAGCTGATTTCAATGATGTCATTTTCGTATTGGCATTAATGGCAGCAGAGCATTTTGCATTTTAGTTTCAGAATAATTGGCAATTTTTTTAAAAAAAGAATTATTGCATTAATTTTGCTACATTACTACTAATTAAACATGAAAAGAAATCTAAAAAAAATATTTCTCTAAAGACTGACATTTAATGTTAAAATTCAAAGAATAACACATTATACTAAACCTTATATACATTATAACTAAACCTTAAGATGGATTAGCACCCTGTCCAGTCTAAACCTGCCTTGTGTCTAAAGGAGCTGGACATGTGAAATTACACATGGAGGTTAACTAATAGGAAACCCTGAATATTCTGTAATAAATCTCATTAAGACTGAGCAATCTGAATAAAAAAGCCAGACCACCCCTTCCATTAGAGAGATGAAGTAGGTGTTGTCCATGACTGCTTTCAACTGCTGTGAGCATACGATGTGTCTACATTTTCTGCATTTATCAGGTGCCTTTAGCCTAAGCAATTTAAAGTACAGTTACTGTGTATAGTCTGAGCTATGAGAATGAAGGACCTTGCTCAAGGGTACAAAAGCCTAGCAGTGGTGAGGTTTTAATCAACATCTTTAAGATTACTATTCCTGTGGAGCGGCATGGTGGCTAATTGGGTAAGCCCAAAAAGGTCCTGTGTTTGATCACCAGGTGCAAGTCCAGGTCCTTTGTGTGAGGAGCTTGCATGTTCTCCCCGTGTCCATTTGGGTGTTCCGGTTTCCTCCCACAGTTTACAAACATACAAGTGAGGTGAATTGTAGATAATTATAGAATAAGTCAAGTCAATTTATTTGTATAGCGCTTTTTACAATAGACATTGTCACAAAGCAGCTTTACAGAGTTTAGGACAACCAGACCAAGAACCAAAACCCCCCTGTTGAGCAAGCAAGTGGGCGACTGTGGCAAGGAAAAACTCCCTAAAATTACAGGAAGAAACCTTGGAGGAACCAGCAGGGGCCCATCCTTCATGGGTGGACTGGAGAATATTATAAACACAAAGATTTATAGCTCAACAACAACAAACTTACATAAGACGAAAAGTTATAACTTTGATAAATAGGAGCTCTTGAATAATCAGTCCAGTTTTCTCAAATAGTCCGTTGTGGGAATATGTCATGAATGTAATCAAAGTGTAAAACAATTAAATTTACACACAATTTCCATAAATAAATAAACTAGTCCTGTGTGTAGGACCATGAATCGCTGTATCATGTTTGGCAGAAAACAAGATCACTTGCAACATTGCACATAATGCATAATCACACACATGGCATGGTATATAGAGTATTCATGCATCATCATAATGCCAGTGCATCAGAATATTCAGGATCTCAATCCGTATCTCCCTATTTACGATCAAAACACAGTATAGAATAGCTTTCCATTTAATTATTGAGGAACACACACTTGAGTCTGATAGGAATTCACTCAAGTGAATTACCTAAAGCCCGACGTTAAATCCCACTAAAAACCTTTTAATGCACATATTCCAACACTACACCTTTTTAAAAGTGAAAGCCTAGTCAAAAATGGGTTTAGAATAGGATGTCCATGTGTTTTTGGCTGTCAAGTGTATATTCTATATAATGCACAGTTGCTATCATGGGACAGAGTGTAATTCCTTCTCTTGTTTCTTTTATAGGTCTGTGGATTACCACCCTTTCTACCATGCAAGCCTCCCCACACCCGCAATCACAAACATCACACCCACCCCGCATTTTACACCACCATTTCAGTAGAACACCATCCACTTCTTCTCTTTCCCCTGATCCAAGCGGACATTCACAGCCATCTATCCTTAAGCCTTCATCAACAACTCTGATTCCAAAGTTTACCTTTGGTTACCTGAACCCCTCCATAGCACCACAAAGCTCCTACCTGCCTCAGCATCACTGGCTGACCCTGGTCACGTGTGCCTGTCTACTATCCGCTCTGATTGGACGGATTCCTGGAGCACTGGCAGGGGAGACGTGGGGTGTGGTGTCTTCATGCCCTTTTCACTGCGTTTGTCGGAACCTCTCGGAGTCTCTGAGCACGCTCTGTGCAGACAAGGGTCTTCTCTTCGTTCCACCAAATATTGATCGCCGGACTGTCGAGCTCCGTCTAGCAGACAACTTCATCAGGGAAGTGGGTGGCACAGATTTTGTCAACATGACAGGATTGGTGGATTTAACACTGTCCCGGAACACAATCAGCTACATTAAACCAATGACATTTGCAGATCTTGAAAGTCTCCGCTCATTGCACTTGGACGGAAATCGCCTGACGGAACTCGGCCCAAGAGATTTAGCAGGGATGCTAAACCTGCAGCACCTCATTCTCAACAACAACCAGCTCATCAACATTTCCTCTGACGTCTTTGATGATTTTCTGCTCACGCTTGAAGACCTTGACCTATCTTATAACAACATGCGCAAGGCACCCTGGGACGCCATTCAGAACATGGCCAGCTTACACACCCTCAATCTAGACCACAACCTCATCGACCAGATTGAGGAGGGCTCCTTTGGCGAGCTCTACAAACTAGCCCGTTTAGACATGACGTCAAATCGGCTTCAGACCCTTCCGCCAGACCCTCTTTTTGCCCGGTCTCAAACTGGGATCATCAGCCCTACACCATACAATTCAGTTCTCAGTTTGAACTTTGGGGGAAACCCTTTACACTGTAACTGTGAGTTGCTCTGGCTTCGGAGACTGATTCGAAGCGATGATATGGAGACCTGTGCCACTCCGGTCCACCTGGCTGGACGTTACTTTTGGTCAATACCAGAAGAGGAATTTATCTGTGAGTCTCCACTTATAACTCGTCATACACACAAACTCTGGGTGTTAGAGGGCCAAAAGGCAACCCTGAAATGTCGTGCCATAGGAGACCCTGAGCCACTGGTGCACTGGGTTTCTCCAGATGATCGGATAGTTGCCAACTCTAGTCGTACCACGTCATTCCTCAATGGGACCCTTGAATTCCTAGTGACTGTGGCCCGTGATGATGGCCCTTACACCTGTATTGCAATAAATGCTGCAGGCGAAGCTACAGCAGTTATTGATCTCAAGGTCATCCCGCTTCCTCACCGAGGGAACGGGACAGTGCCTTTAGCCCGTGACCCAGGGTCTTCAGATATCACCAGGGGGAAAACCAATGGACAGAATCCCAGCCAGGACACTAACACAGACTTACAGGAGGTTAAAGAGAATCCAGAAGTAGCTGATGGAGCAAGTGAAGGGTCAGATGAACAGTTTGTGGAGGTACAGGGGGTGACCTCAACCTCAGCGCAGGTTCGGTGGGATATAGGAAAACCTTCAAGCACATACTTGGTTTGGATGTACCAGATTCAGTACAACTCCACCGCTGATGAAACCCTAGTGTACCGGTGAGTACAATCCATTTTTTTTTTAAATAAATACATTTAGCAGGAAGGAATGCAACCAAATATGTCAATGTCCTCATTTGAAGCCTTGATATCTCCCTACATTTATACATGACACAATGTGAAATAATTACCATAAAGAGTATCCTTTTTTTTAATTAAGTGAAAAAGCAAACCTCATCAGTGTAGAAGGTTTAACTGAGAAGAACAATCTTTCATCATAACCATATATTCCTGTAGATGTCATCCGCCCATAATTAGGCCAGAACTGCCAGGATATTAATTCCAAGTGCACAGCTTTTTCTATTTTTGCCACAATCACTGGCACTTCTGCAGAGAGATGTGTGGGTGCTGAAGGGAAGCCAGTTGTAAAACGCACGTGTAGTGAAGTGTAATGTATTTAAATAATTCAAGCTCTGCGTTATTCTTGCAAGTCGCATTGCCCTGGATTACAGTTGGGTCTAATTAAAAGTGCAATATTTTTACACAGCAAAAGTTATTCAACTCCACTGAAGCTACATCAATGTATGTCATCTTCCTTCACTGATGAGACATAATTATGATGCAAAGCTACGATACTTGTTTTGCTGTTTAACACTACTATTAATAAACTAGTGTAAGCTTCCTGTGGTCTAGGGTGTGTACTTTAATAATCCATCTATGTTGATAAGGCATAACATAACTACCCTCTTAGTATTGAGTTGATCCAAAACTTCCCTACAACTGCAAAGCTCTGTTTATTCTGGTGCCTTTCAGTACCTGTATTAACTACATCAACTCGAGCTACAGTAGCCACATGGGTGAGATGTCAGTCTGCGTCAATGAGCTTTGGCTGCCCATGAC
>JAYDZF010000032.1:13718100-13732673 GCA_034509105.1 Microcambeva barbata | reverse complement strand
ATGATGAGTTTTTTTTCTTCCTGCTGTTAGCTTGACTTTTGCACAAGAACACATTTGACTGGATCATGTGCATAATAAATAATACATCATGCTGTTTTGTTTGACAGTTTTGATTCTATAGACATAGATCACAAGGATTTGCAACAGGATACAGGTTTAATATTATTTGTTTTGTGTGTTTGAAAGTGCATAATGTTATAGACAATTAGGAGTTAAGTATATGAAACATTAGCAATACAAAGTTTGTATTGGCACTGTGTTGTTGTATTGTGTGTATATATAATTAAAACTGAAGCCTATAACATTATGCAAATGGTATACTTTTTAAATTGCCTATAAAACTGAATCGAACACACAACAGAAACTTTGATTCAGTTTTATAGGCAATTTAAATATTAAAGTATATCACTTTTAGTCTATATGATGCCACTGAGCCACAAAGAAAGTCATTATTTCCAACTGGATAAATCTAAAGACTGTCTTTTATTTACACCTTAATCTCCCTTACGTTGATTTAGTACTTTAAGATCTTGTCCACTGATTCAATATGCACTAGCTCATTCTTTTTAAGAATGCATCCTTTCGGCAGCTCCACCTTGTTGATTTGGCATATTTTTTACACCGGATGCCCTTCAACCATGATTCAACCATCCTGTTTTATCGGGGCTTATGACCGACATTATAATGCACTGGTTTGCTCATCCTAGTGGCTAGAGATTCAAAGTGGGGAGTTAAGACTCTTGATGCTATTTTGTTACTTTTTTAAAATACCACACATTCTTTGTTTAAATATTGATATTTAGAAACCATTCCTGTTAAGTTATAGATGTATTTTTCTATATTTCTTTGAATGTCTATATTTCAACCGTTCTCAATCTAAGTATGTGTCTGTATTTTTTTACTGTCAATAGATTTATGGTAATTTTGGCTTGATTTCGTTTATTTAAATTAGTATTTATGTAAAGTTAATACAATGACCAATTTCTAAAGACATCATGATGGCACATTAGCTCAGTGGGTAGCACAGCATATCGAGATTATATAGAGTCCATAGAGATGCAGATGAGGTGAATTTGAAATACAAATTTCATTGAAATTGTCCAGTCATAAATGTAACCAAAGTGTGTAAATGTTAATATCCTAATAAATAAGAGACAGTCATACTTGCCAATGTGTCCGATGTTCTCTTTGTTTAATAGTTTGTTTTAGTATTTATGTTAACATACTTCAAATTTCTATGGTACATACCATATAACCATTAGTATTTTTCTTTTTTAGGCTTACTCATGGCTTCAAAAAGAAATGGAACCAGACACAGATCCTGTTGTCATTGTTCGCTTTATTGGCTCCTCTGACCTCTCAACAGACCTTCGAAATCTTCTTCAAAGTATTTGTGAACAGATTGCCATTAACTATCGCTGCCAAATTCACTACCTACCCAACAAAATTGAGGAGATAAGGGACCTCCTGGTTAACCTCCTGGTTGAGTCTTCTTTTCATCGACCTCTAGTTATTATACTTGATGCCTTGGAACAGCTGTCAGATGCAGATGAGGCTCGTAAGCTGTGGTGGTTGCCTGTTCATCTTCCTAGTACTGTACGTATTGTGGTATCAACCTTGCCCAATAAACATGGGATACTACAAAAACTACGTTGCCTTATCCACGATGAAAACAACTATGTAGAACTGATGCAAAGGGACAGAAAAGCATGTAGCCAGACACTCAAACAGCAGCTTCTGAGTGTCAAACGGAAGGTAACTTCAGGACAACAGATCTATGTGAATGAAGCAATGGCTAAATGTACACTGCCCATGTTTGTCAACCTGATCTATCGTGAGGTGGTACACTGGCGGTCACACAAAGATGTAGATGATCGATCCCTGTGCTCGACAGTACATGAGAGCATAGAACATCTCTTTATTTCAATTGAAAATAAACTGGGCTCCCACTTTGTCTTCCGTGCACTGGGCTACATTACAATGGCACGTGTAGGGTTGACTGAGGTGGAATTGGAGGACATATTGTCTTTGGACAACAGTGTACTTGGAGACATCATGATCAGCTCAAATCTGAAGAGTCCACTTCGAATCTCATACAATCTCATTGCTTTACTACGAGAAGAACTTGAGGGCTACTTGGTGGAGAGGCAGGTACGCAATGTGACCCTGTTGGTGTGGGCAAACAGACATCTCCATCTCATTGCACAAAAGCTATATCTCAGTAATGAAGAGGATGTCCATCAAATGCACAGCCTTTTGGCCGAGTACTTTCTTGGCATATGGTCAGGTGGTAGAAAGAAGATTTTCCACTGTGACAACAATCACTTTGCCTCATTGAACATCTCTCAACATCGGAATCCCCATCACCAACAGAGCCTTCATGGCCACGACAAAGCCTCTGCTGACAAGCACTCTTATGACCGACAGACCCCAGAACAACCATGGGTGTTCCAGTGCAACTTACTAGAGCCAGACATTTTCTTTGTAAATCACAGAAAAATGACAGAATTGTTGTTTCATTTGACAAGAAGTGGGCGAACAGATGACCTCATGTATGGTGTTGTAATGAACTTTAGTTGGCTCTATACTATGCTTAAAATTGGACAATTTGACAAAGCCTTGTCAGACATTGACATGGCTTATAGCTACTCACAAGAAAAGGAGCTTAAATTTCTAGCTAGTACACTAAAAAGTATAAAGGTCAAGGTGACCAAGAATCCTGCCTCCCTGTCAGCTGAGCTTCAGCAAAGACTTCTTCCTGTTGTTACTTCTCTTCCAAAACTCAGACATCTCTTATTAGAGTGTGACAAAGATGGGCCCAAGTACTGCTCCATAGTGCCATTACACTCATCCATGGATGTTACGTATAGTCCCGAGAGACTACCACTTTGTTCTAGTTACATGCAGATTGTAGATATTCTACCCACCTTGGCTCCCCATATTGCAATTGTAGCTCTCGAGGATGGATCGGTCAGTACATGGGATGTTGAGAGCAAACAGTTGCTGAGACAGATAGACACAGCAAGATCAGTGGTGCTTGGTGTTAGGTTAACCACAGATGAGAAGTACCTTGTGGTTGCGACTACGAAAAACACACTTCTTATTTATGACAACCATAAATCATGTCTTTTGTCAGAGGTGGAAGTGAAAGGCTCAAAGCAATGTGGCATTACTGGAGGGGTAGCATTCATCAATGGATTTACCTTGTCTAGCCACCATGCTTTAGCTTGGCTGGAGGCCAGCAAGGATGTCACTGTCATTGACTTGGTCTATGGTTGGCCCCTTTATCAATTCCATTGCTGGTATGAAGTAACTTGTGTCGAATGCTCCCCAGATGGCATGTATGCTTTCTGTGGGCAGTATTTAAACACCACCACTATATTCCACCTAGGAAGTGGTGATAAGCTCGCCACAATGACTTCTGACTTCTCTGGGGGCTTTGTGAAATCCATCCTGGTTTTAGATACAATCCATCAAATGGTAATGATTGACAATGAAGGTAGTCTTTCTGTATGGAACACCAAAGATGTTACGAATCCGAAACTCATGGAGGACTACGACTGTCGAGGGGATGACAGTGAGGTCGTAGGTATAGAACTGTCGGAGGATCAGAGATCAATCCTCATTTGCAAAGCAAGAAGCATTGAGGTGCTCGATACCAAGCTTTGGAAGATGGCTGAGAAGTTCAAGGCAAAACGCAGTGAGAGATTTGTGGCTGCTGTGCTGTCAAAGAATGGCCAAAGTATCGTGGCATCCATGGAAAATACCTCATCCATATTTGTCTGGAGAAGAGACAGTGGACAGTGCATGGCTAGCTTAATAGAGATATCAGGAGCCATTGTCAAGCTGATCAAGTCCACACATCATAACTTACTTTTGTCTGTAGCCAGTAGTGGGGTTCTCTCAGTTTGGGACATTGACATTATAACAGCAATGTCAAACATTGACAAAACAGGAAAACAGATACAGAGTGTTCAGCTGTCAGGGAGAGAAGACATGGTCTACACAATGGATGGGTCTGAAGCCATCCATAAATGGAACTTCGGCACAGGCTTCATCGAGATAGTGTTTAAACATGAAGGTGTTGTTGAAAACTGTGTCCTTACCACAACTGGTGATCTTATGGTAACTTCTGATGATAAATGTAGCCAATACATCTGGCAGACAGCCACAGGTGAGAACATCTTCCGAATAAATGGGCAAAAAATTTCTCAGCTTTTAATCACCCATAATGACCAGTTTGTGGTATCTCTTTGTGAACAAAATGCCTCTCGAGTCTGGAGACTTGCTACTGGGCACAAAGTGTGTAACATCCTGGTAACTCTTCAGCATGCTCTCATTAACACGGCCAACACTTTCCTGGTGGGTACAAATAAAAACAAGCTCTTGGCTGTCAGCTTGTGGTCTGGCAGTGTATCCAAGAAGTTTATTTGTGATGATGGGATTACAATAACAACATTTAAGCTAATTCCAGACAGCCCAGACTTTGTTGTTTTTATCACATCAACAGAGACTGTTTTTATCTGGAATGTTGCTGAGGAGTCTGTCTGTAGAAGAGTTCAGTTACCAAGCAACTTCTTAAAGAACTTGGAAGACTTCCAAATTTCACCAAATGGAAAGCTGGGAATAGTATCCAAAGGAGATGAGAACATTAATGTTCTCGACCTGCACAGTGGTAAACTCCGCCTAATTCATGCATCAGGCATAATATGGAGGCAAAGGTTGTCACGGGATGGACGCTACTTGGTGTACATTTGTTTTCGAAACTGTGATGAAGATGACGACGCAGGTGTGATTTCTAGTTTGATTGTCATGAGACTTGCTGATGGAAAGAGTATTGGGACATGTTCTCTCTACAAGACACCAACCTTCTTGTGCCTCTCCCAGCGAGCACTTAACATCATCATCGGCTTTGAGGATGGCAGCATTGGCACCTATACAGTTGTGGATCGTGTGGATGCAGCCCTCAAAATCAAGATTGCCACCTCCAACAGCCGTCAGATTGTGAACAATGCCTCACAGAAAGTACGACCTAAGTGCAGCACCAATGCCTTCAAGTCTATTGCTGATTGCGTGTGGAGGGAGTCCACTGAAGTCTTCTCTCGAGATAGCCCCATTAACGTTTCAGATAGTGGCGAGCCTGAATCAACAACCCCTACAAAAAAGAGCGATATGGTGCAATGAGAGTGACCTTTCTTAAGATGTTAGGTTTGTAGGTACGTTGGATCAGGTTTGTATGCAGTTGGTTCATGTTTACAGCAACCTTGTGACTTAGTTGCACAATTCAGATCTAGAGGTAATGAAGTGGTTCCTGGACAATAACTGTTAAAATGCAGTCATATTTCGTTAGGTCACTTTTATTATTATGTTGTATGTGTTTTATTTATTTTTTGTTTCATAAGTTACATATGTTTGCTGTGACAGATCTGTTTTATGTATGTTACATGTAATATCACATACATTGTTTTGAAATCAAGCCATATTACTTCTCACAGAAACATAAAAAGTATATATTTGCCAAAACATTTATTTCATCTTTACAAATATTTAGTCATATTTGTGTCCTAAAGTTTTATGGAACTTGAATAGTACCTAAAATTGTACATGTGTACATATCTATCTGGCTGCTGCAATTTGTGCAACTCCTTAACAATGATATGTTGTGCTTAATGCAATCAAAGACAGTGCCTGGATTTTAAGAAATGTTCTTATAAGTACTAATGATAAAAAGATACAGGGAATTTCTAAAACAACTTTTTGTCAGTATACATATTTATTAATACACTAAACATGATTCAATAAACAGTAAATAGCTTATTTAATTCATTCAAAATTACAAATCATCACAGCTGAATTGTTGTAGGAAATATATTACCAATGCTGTTCCTGTTATGTTACATTTGTTAGCAATTTAAAAGAAAGAAGAATACCATAAGTGGAAAATGTTGCATATTGGTAGTTGAAAAAAGTCTTTGAAGAGTTTTTAACATTATGTAGCATCGCAAAGTATCATCGCCTTACAAAGTGGTATTATAAGTTTTGTTTGTTGCTGTATTTCTGTCTCTAGTGAGGTTTTGTGGGAATAGGTTGTATAGTAGTTTAAAAATACTTTGTATTTTTCTATGATAGATCAGTTAAATAGAAATATAGAAATAATTATGATAAAACAAGTGTGTACGTATATTGAGGGACAAACTGCTGATTTTGCCAGTATATATTTTTCTTTGTGAACATAACGACATTCTGGTGTGCTTAGGAACACAGTCTGAAATGTAAAAAAAAATAAAAATAGTTATGCCCCATAAAACTCTGTCATAACTTCAAGGGCTATTCCGACAAATTGTATGTTTACTTTTTGAACTGTTGAGAATCGAGCCCAATTTAAGTAATACCATGTAGCATAATTCAGGGTTGACACATTACACCCTTAAAAGGACATATTTTCAAAGTATCTAACTATTAGACAGATTGCCAAAGTGGTTTCTTTTCTTGTATGGATGTTTTTTTTAAATTAGTTACAAAGTAACTAAAACTTTTCCATATGATTCAACTGTACCACCTAGTGTGACTTGAGTAACTTTAAAATGTAGTGCATTTGAATACCTATGATGAACCCATGTTGTATTGAAAGTGAGGTTGCATATGTCACTATAAGCACGAAACATGTAATAATGTGTTATGTGACTTAATTACATATGTTTCAACCAATAGTTGACATACTGGCAATGAATGTGTTTATTGTATTCTTTGTATAGTAAGGACTGAAATTGTTCTGTTTAGAGATTTCTATATTTTCATAAATGTTGTACTTACAATTTGTTACAAAGTTGTTTTGACAAAAAAAAGAAAACTGAACTGTCCGAAGCAATATGAACTTGCGTGTATGAATTGTTTGTAAGAAACATTTAAATAAATTAAAATACTTCTTTTTGCCTCCTCTTAGCACAGTTTCTTCATTCTCTGTAATATGTTTAGTCTACAAATACCAACAAGGGGATATTTCTTAAATCTATTTTGCTTATTGTACGGCTACACTGTTATAAATAAATATTTTTGCTTTAATAATTCACTGTTTAAAAACAATGTAAATGTTATGCAGTTAAGTTTTCTGACCATTATGGCTTTGTGGGTATTTGTGTGTGGTAGGTTGTCCACACGTAAAATGGTGGCTTCATTAGAGATGCATAAAAGGAACATTTGGCTTTAGGGCCAAAGGTGGCAGTATTTCTGAAACTGCATGTTTTGTGAACTGTTGAACTGCTGCTGTGGTGAAAGTGAATCGTGAGTGGTTTCCAATGTGGAAACAGTGCTAGGTGAAAAGTGAATCCAGGCTACAATGGTGCACAAACGCAAACCGACATGCTAGAGTGGAGTAGCTAACCAACAAAATTATCCATGGTGCTGCCAGACGTGGTCACTGTACCTCTGCTAACAAAGTCTTATTGGCAGAAAAGGCTTCATTTTTTAAGGCAGTACTGGAACTGGACCACTGATGATTGGCAAAGGCTTGTGTTTTCCTATGAGTCACATTTTCTGCTTGATCAAACGGATAGACGTGTCAGGCGAAGAGAGCAAAACACTGCAATCATTGCTGCAAGAAGACAAACTGGTGGTGGGAGATCATGCACACCCATACATGCTGGTTCTTCCCTTGGGGAGTTGTATGGAGTTAAAAAGGGTCAAAAAGATTTTGAGCTGGCAAAACAGTCACAGATGTACTGAAATTTGTAGCTGTGTTTAAGCAACTGCTTACACATACATAAATTCACTAATGTGGAAAAAATATTTGTAATATATAGAACTAATTTGTAAATGTGTATTGTTTTGCAAGCTCATTACCTTTTTGACCCTTTGTTATCTCCATACAGATATGATCTTCCAGCAAGACAATGTGACATGTCACAGTACTACTCTTACCCCCAATTCTTCTGACTTGAACCAAACTGATTATCTGTGGGACCACCTTAATTGTCATGTTTGCTCTATGGGTCTCTTAAGCAGCTGTTGGATGCACTGCAGTTAGTATTGCTCTAGATAGCTGTGACAACCTACCGGGACCTTATTGAGTCGTATCTATCTACCTACATAAGGTTAACAAAGAAAACACAAAGAAACAAAAAAATGCACTTAAGTGACGATGTGTAGTCTCCATAGCTACAATGACTCCAAGAGGCCAAACAGGACCTGCCTATCATTGTGATGGCATGTAGGGAAAGGCTTATGAAAATGCACTACCATTATAATAGTAATCACTTAAGGATTGGCCTAGCAAAACCAGTCAGTGATAATAATAGCCATTTGTGAAAATAAAAGAATGAGGCATGCCTATAATTAAAATAGCAACCATGTATCCAATCTGATCTCTACAGTAATATGTGTGTATTTGATTTGACCAATATTAAACAAGTCAAAATGGATTTGAATAATTCAGTAAATTTTAAAAAGACTGACCAACACTAGCAGTGGTTCTTCATTAATTACAGCACAAACAGGTCTAATATAGCATTGTCTTCTGCAATTCCATCTCCACTATGTGACACATTTAGAGAAATGACAGCAGCTCAGTAACATATTTTCCTCGGCACTGAAATGGTGTTATGAGCAGCAAAAGGTGTGCTCTACCATTCTTTCTCCACTTATGGTTTTTTTTCTCGGGAATCAATTAACAGCACAAATCTCTTTACATTTATTTAACTGTTGACTCACAGCAAGGAGTGTGCTGGTCCCCGTCCTTTATGTGTGCAGTTTGCATGTTCTCACTGCATCTGTGTGGGTTTACTCTGAGTTCTCCAGTTTCCTCTTACAGTCCAAACATGAAAGTGAAGTAAACTGGAAATACTAAATTGTCCATGACTTTGATATAGCCTTGTGAAAAGAACCTTGAATAATAAATAATGTATTGGTTTGTCATGAATGTAACCAAATGTGTGACAATAAGAATCCAAATCAACAACCTCTCCTTCATTGATTGATGCTTGAAACACCATATCTGGAGAGACCAATGATCAAACCAGGTCAGACTATAAATATTAAGTCTCAGATCTATTCGACTCGACAAAAATGTCTGGGTTGAAGACCAGACTCAAGTCGTCCAGCCCTTCTCGAGATGTATTAATAAGGATGACACTATTGACACTATTTTAATAGAACTGTGTGTATCTATCTAGACTAATCTTATGCATATAGATACACTTTGTTCAACAAATATAAACTCTTGGAATTTGTCAAAGCCAGTCCTGTTTTAAGAGCATGGCAACTTGAAAGTGCTCTTCTTTTGTATATGTGTATAGGTGTTTTGTATAAATATGCAAGCAAATATTTTATTTTTTTGAACCACAAACCTAAAGTAAAAAGCAACCTTTCCGTTATTTGTCAAAAGCTATCAAGATAGGACTGTGTGTCTGGAACATTCAGACTGTGCATTTAAACTCTGTGGTCTGTGTAGGTGTGGTGCGTTTACCTATGGCGTTTGCCTTTCTGTTTTACGCAAAGTGCTTTCAGCTTTAAGCCTGAGGGCACGTACTTAATTGCTGTCAGTGTGTTCATGTTCAGTGGTATTTACGCGTTTTAGTTGAAGGAATGTCTCCATTGCTTTATCCAACTTCCAAGGTTATTTTAAATGAATAAAGACCTGGCTAAAAGGCCTGAATTTAAACACCATTTATAGAATAGCTTTGTATGGTTATGAACACATTATAGTTAAAATAATTTATAGTTCTGTATTTTCTAAAACCTACTGTTTTGTGTAAAGTAATATTATAAATAAGCTATATAATTATTTTTTGTCTTACGGATCAAAACGCTTTTAGTACAACCAACCTTTAAGAGTGTAATTCTTTGCATCATATAGTTTAATCCTTATGCTGCAGATGCAGTAGTTATAGATGTGGTATTTCTATTTTTCCGTCTACGTAGCAGCAGAAGCCAACTCTGCCTTCGGAAAATGGCTTTTTTTTTTGGAGACTCACTAAGTGGTGACGAGACATCAAGAGAATCTTGAAGTCTCTTGGATTCTCACCAGTTCTTTGGTCATTATCCTTAAGTGTCAAAAGAATTATAGTTCACAAGAAAGTCGTAAAATGTCTTGGATAAAAGTGGTGTCTGTCACTGTTCTGACTGTTTCACATTGGAATTGGGTTTTTCGAAAAGTTTCTTTTTGTAGGATTGTTTCATATTTTTAAAAACACATATTTTTGTAACTTAAACTATACATTCACAGTACTTCACACAGTTCACTTTCTTAAACCACTAATCCTAATTAGGGTCAAGTAGGGGTGCTATAGCCTATCCCAGTTCTTCAACGGGCACAAGGCACCCCTTGGTAACATCCTGGGTGGGCGCCAGTCCATCCCTTCTCAGTACTTGTAGAAAAAATACCGGTATATACACACAACCCTCTAAGAGCTCACTGAGTTTGATTGTAATTCTTTAGGTTGTGTTATTAAGAAGTGGAAGCATTTAGCAACCAGAGTGTGTCATCAGGTGCTTAGATTCATTGTGCATAGAAATTGCCAACAGTAACGTGTACCATGTCCAGGATGTATTCCTGCCTTATGTACTGAGCCATTGACAAACTGTTATTTCAACGCTTACTGAAAACAATTATATATGTACACAAATACACAGCTTAATATAAACCTACATTAAAATTTAAGTGAAAAATTCTGCAACAAAACTGTTGACTTTGTCATATGACGCAAATGATGTATTTGCATGCTCTGACGTTTCTGCATACGCAACTCTCACAAAACATGAGGTCTTTTCCTAGGCTGTGTTAGGTCTGCAAACTGTTAGCTCATGGGGGACACCAAATAAGGTGGCTAGGTTTAACACAGTCAGCTCATGTATGTGGAGTGTCAAATTTCAGCTAGCGTTGACAAAATAATTTGGAATCAAGTTTTGCTAAGTAAAAAATATTTAAGATATTTTTCTTGGAATATTTTCACTTATTGCAAAAAAGAATTCTTGTTTTATTGCTTCTTATGTTTCTGCTGTTCTAACTGTTCAGATATGTGGTTTATTTGTGTATCAATTTTAGTGGATACCTGTAGTCTTTCCTACATTGGTTATACAACCCCAAATCAGAAAAGGTTTAAACAGTACAGCACGGTGTTTCATCCATTAATTTAGATTTTCCTATTTCCCTGTATGTCTCGTCAATCCCTGTTTTTAATCAACAACGGTGGGAGAGTGAAACATTTACCAGCAGTTATGTGTCCTTCTAACATGTTTTGGCACTGAGGATATTTTTATTCCCTTCGTTTTGCAAATTACAGGGTTGTCTTCACATTTTTCACTTCAACATTTATTCTCTGTCAGTAGGTTATGACTGTTAATCATGTCTTTGTAGTGTGTACAGCATGTGATTTCACATGGTCTTTTTAAGAATGTCTTACTTAAACGAACTGGATTCGGAGAGTAACTAAATATTTCCCCCTAAGGGAGGTTATATGGTACAAAGCTGCTGTTAAAGTTCCAAACTAAGGGTGAAGAATATCGTAATAATATTTATTACTTTTCTAATTAATATATGGCTTATGAATGGCTTAAATGGGCACTTGCATTTTCATTTACAAAAAAATGGGACATTAAATGCAGTAAAAGCAAAACTGTGAAATGTAATTCACAAAATTCCTGAGAATAGATTTCTAAAGTTTATATATTTTTAATTTGATGGTACAGCACACTCAAAAATGTTGCTGAAGAGGCTTGAAGGATTAAAAAGACCATCCATACTGTTATCATCAAATAGTCCACAAACAATTGTCTGTCATTTTATAATGTTGTGTAAGTGCTTTAAAGTAATTTACACTGATGTGAAGGCAGCATAAATGCAAAAGACATTGATACTTTAGATCAGCACATGCTGTCTTCAATGTTACATCTTTTCCAGGATGTCCATGTATTTGTCCAATTTGTCCACTTATAGCTGCAGGTGACTATGGTATGCGGTCTGTGCCTGTAGTGCTTAGAAAAATAACAACCTAGTTCTGTTAAACATCTTGAGCCATGTTTCCAGAAAGAAAATGTAATTTGGTGTATCCGTTGGCGGTTGGGTTGGAGAAAATGGTGGTTGGGTTGGAGAATGGCAACGTTATAAAGTGGTAAATGGTTTGCTATCTCATATTTTTGGTTAATCTGACATTGTATGCTGGGTCCATGCACAGTTAGACAAATAGCTAGATTTTTACTTCCCTCCTTTTAACATACTAAACACATAATAACACACGTTGTGTTCAGATTTGTATGTTTGCATTGTGTGTCTAGAATACAAGCTTACGTGCACTGAAAGCATGATATTAAAAGCCTGTAATAATACTTGTTTCCATTCCCTGGTAGCATTGTGGTGGAGCACTAATTTGGAGTTGTGATGATGAAGTCAAGTGTATGAAATAGGGTAGTTGCTATAGTTAGTTGTGTAATGTGTTATGACCATTCTATAGACTACCCTACCGTCCATTTAAAGATGAAATAACGTCTGCAGTTTTGTTTTTCAGTCACAGGTATGAAGACAGGTCTAAATTACAGTACGATGTAAGGTGTTTGTGTTTAAGAAGTCCAGGCTTTACTATAGGGGAGAGGAGATGAGTGGATCTGAAAGTCAAATAGGTGTTATGTGAGCTCTCCCTCAGATCAGAGGAGAGCAGCACCACGCAACAGAGCTCAGAGCTGATCTTCCTACTACAAACGAAAAAACCCAGAACCTCCAACACACGCCCAGAACAGCCCGTGTCTCAACTTCAACTGCCATGCTTCCAACTTCTAAACTCAAGCCTCTGGACTACTTCATTTCTATTTTTTTACAGTTGGAGAATTACCATTCTGGAAAATAAATGAACACTGAGGTTATAAGTGAAATTACGGCACCTCCGGCAAACATTTGCCACACCTTAAACACTTCAACAGGTAAAACGTATGTCTTGTATGAACACAGCATCGAACGCGAACTATTCCTGCTCACATATATTAGTAAATGTATGGATTACTCTTGACGTTACACAGTTGAGTAGCACTTTCTCTTCTGTCGACGATTCAGCTTCGTAAACAAACCCTACTCGGCGAATTCAACACTGCGTAAATGTATGCTTTAAATGAGAAACCTGTTCGATTGGGAATTACGATTTCTCAAGTTAAAAATCTTGTCCACAATTAATTTCGCTTTACAAACAACGAAATGAATGAGTTAGTGCACTGCTAAGATACGTTTGAATATTTAAGTCAAAGAGTGTGAAGTCAATAATAGTTTACATACATTTAAACGGAAAGATGATGATTTCAACTGTTAGAACGCCGCTTTGAGAGATTTTATATTTTATTGTGGGTTTCTTGAATGAACATGGCATTGTCTGTCTAATAAATAGGCTACGTCATACCAATATTTGCTCGTACAGTCTGTCCCATGGCTGTATTGACTTCAGTCTTGTGATCTTTTGATAACCACAAGCTTCTGGTGTAACTCTTACCAAACTCAGGACATTGGGAAGTGCATCCAGGATGCTTGACTGCACCCTAATTTATCCTTGTAGTTTTCTCCAAACATTAAGAAATAGTCCCTCAGAAAGCCTTTTTGTCCATGTGTTTGGCACATTGGAGCCGGATGAAAAGTTACCAGTTTTGGACTTTATGGCTATGGTAAAACTCTCCTCATATTGCATCTAATACATGACAGGTTTTTTTTTCATGTATTGCCTGACAATACAGACAATTTTCTTTCCTTTAAGACTAACTTAATGAATTGTTTCCATCCATTGCTGTTTGTTTAACTTCATTTGTTCATTAGTCTAAACTATGAGTTAAATCTATTATTAACTTTTTAGAATGTTCCTTTACAGGGCTTGTGGCTGATTTAGGAGCACTTTATTTATATGTACCCATCAGTTATACTTTGTTAGAAAAGGTAGGCCATGCCATGAAGTTTAAAGACATGACCTTTCTGCTCTAACTGCAATAACTCATGAATAAATATTTTGTTTATTTCAACCCATAACATTTGTGTTGAGGCCTTTAGTTTTTACTAAATGTTTACTCGTTTTCACTATATGTAATTGATGTTCTAGTTGATGACCTAAAATATAATGCCCATATTTACTAAGAGAATGTAGGCAATTGATAGTTGTTTAAGAAAAGTTAGGTCTTAAAATGCAAGGCATTCAGATACATTAACTATAGTATTAGGAGCATTTATATTGCCAATTACAACCCATTTATTTAAGGTACTGAACTACTCATTCGAAGGATGCCAGTGTAAACCCGCCAGTGCAAGGTTGCTGCAGTTGGGCCCCTGAGCAATCCTCATGGCTCAGATTGTATACTGTAACTATACTGTATATCACTGTGGGTAAAGGCATCTGCTAAATGCTGAAATAGTAAATGTATATCAGGAATTGTTTATTCTTTTTGATTTAAAATAGCAAACATGGCAGTAGTGTAGACAGTGTGAGCAGTAGATTTGACTTAAAGTCAGTAGCAGACAATTCATTCCAAGCGTTAACTAATTCACACACACACACACACACACACACACACACACACACACACACACACACACACACACACACACACTCTCTCTCTCT
>JAYDZF010000032.1:13589856-13601068 GCA_034509105.1 Microcambeva barbata | reverse complement strand
ATGATGCATAAACCAGTCCACCACAGTGCCGCTCCAGGTCCGGAACAATTGGAGGGTTGTAAAAAGAACGGCATTTGGCTTTAAAACGGTCAAATCAATTAGACTTAGAGTAGACCCCACAAGAGATAGACATATTTTATCTTAGACAAATAGTAAGAGAGCATGTATTTCTGTACTTCATTAGAGACTAAAGTGAGCAGTGATTTCTGTGTTACATTAATATTATTTAATTTGTCAGAAAGAGACATAACTGAAAAACAACCTAAGTACACAAAAACATTTGTCTTCACCCTCTTCCTACCAAAAAACCCTGTATGTTTGAATATCTGGACATAAAAAATACATTAATCTACAAACCCAAACAGACGGCTCTTGTGTAGCCTTGCGTTGACCAACGTGATTTGATCTGTTGTGCATGCATGTATTCAGGACCTTGTTTTTGTGATAATTCTGTTTCTTTTCACTTTTGCATAAAGGAATCCTACTATCACTTTCATGTCTTAGCCCGATCTCATTTCCTCCAGACAAACTGATTGATACACTCACAAACATGGGCTGCATTTATCCCTCATTTATTTTCTGCTACATTCTGTGTTCCTGTGCTAGCCATGCTGGACTGGACTGATCATTATCATTTGCAGGAGAATAAGAAAAACATACAGCACATATGCACAGAAAGACACAAAGGACGCAGCATCTAGTTAAGCAAGGTTGCATGGCTTGCGCCCACTCATTAATACAAATTACATCAGCTGAGCTGAGCTAAACTCAATTCCTTGCCAGTCACTGCCTTATTCCCAGCGATTCTTGAAAATTGTGTTGTATGCACTTTAGAAAATAGTCAAATTAGCACCAGTACTATTTATTCTGACTAAATAATTAGGGTTAAGGAGTGCAACAGTAGCAGCTAATCATTGGTAAGGCTTGGACCTTCGACTTCTGTTTACTAGTCCAATGCTATAAAAGCTGAGCTACCACTGAAACCATGGTTTAGTTACTCCCGTTGGAAAAACATACATAAAATCAGGCACACTGACATGAATTATGCAAGCACTTTTGTCTTTACTATCAAAAGAGCCATGGAGTTTATTTCACTGAAGAAAAATATATTGTTGTAGCCAAGCATTGTGCAATATATTCACACCCTCTCTAATACACAACATGGGCAAAAAATTAATTAATTTCCTGTATAATTTCATGTATTGTTGAGTATTTTGGGTAGATTTTTTAAAATTAATTTATTTTACTAGTTAATGTTTCTATTGTTTATTGCATGTCTTGTTTTAGGTTCTATTTCATCAATATATATATATATTTTACCACATTTTCTAACGTAGTGAAAAAAAGGCGCTATTGTACTCGGTATGTCCTTATATGTATGTATGTATGTGTTGATGGACACCGTTCTTGGGTACTACACTTTAATAAGAGCCCACAAACTATATATTTTTGGATAGGTCTCATCAATCCTGATATGCACGACTAAAAAAATGTTTTTTTTGCTCAAAAGGGGGCCTAAATGAGGTTTTGGGGTAAAAATCTGAAAGTAAAATGGCTATCATAGACACTGCATTTGTTTGATTGTTTTGCGGTTTTCGCTGTGAAAAACTGATCTAAAAAATAGAAAATGTCACTCACTCTCATGAGTACTGATCTATTTTTTTTAATTATTTTACTTAATGAACACATATAACAATTAAATATCAACATATGGACACAGCAAAAATCAGTGCATTGGGAACACTAGCTACTGGTTTTTGTAATCATCATGAAAATGAATTAAACGGCACTGGCTTTTGGTAAACCTTAAGCAATCGGGGTGTTTGCAGTGAAGCCAGAGCATCATGGTCCACCTCTGTATACAAGCAAATCTGGCCTTGGGCTTTTCAGCCTCAGACTCACTCTGAGATGGAGGCTTATTGATCCAGGCATCCAGGTCCAGTCCTTCAGCTGACAGTTTCTTCTGAGCTTTTGGGGCCACAGGATCGAGCTCTCCCGCTTACAAGATGTGAAACATCTGATGAATTCTGTCCACCTTTTGTTTTGTTATTGTACCGGATGGATCAGATGTTTCACACTTTGTAAGCACAGAAAATGGAAGGCATGGTACTGAATGTTCTCTGATTTTTTCTTTCTTCTGATTTGTCCTCAAAAGGACAATCATGATCACACTGTCATGGTGGCCTTGCCACAAAGACTTTTGAGTTGATTCAAAAAGAGTTCATGTAAAGTCACATTTCTGCTCATGCAAGCAGGGTCAAGCCAATAAACGTCACTGTTACGGATGAAGTATTATTTAAAAAATAAAAAATAGGTTATTATATATTAGTAATAAATGTTATAATTTATTATAAAAGGAAAGAACATTTGATTTAAAATACAGGTAAGAGGTAAGGAACATTAATATGTGTACTTCATCAATTAATTTTAAGCTTAATAGATTTATTATTTACTATAATCTATATAAATGTATTGTCCATTTAGCTGCTGTGGGAACATTTTTGTAAATAAATAGACATAATCTTAAAATAAAAATGTTTTTGTAGTATGTTGCATGTATTTGTAAATAATGTACACTACTGGTCAAAAGTTTTGACTATAATATAAATAATGTATATTTCAGAATTCGAATGTCAAAAGAATGTTCAAAATGGATTAAATTAAAACTAACTTTACCACAGTTTCTTTCCCTTTGTTGAGCTGCAACAAGGAGACTGAAGAGCTGCATGCAGCTCTGGAGTCCCGGGTTGTTGATTCCTGATCTAAAGGATTTGATCTGTGACAGTATATTCTTGAAGCAATTGGGTGGTAAAGCCTTGTTTAAGAGAACAACAGTGACATCCAGGAAGATGGTGATGTAAAAGTCATGAATTTGTGTTTTATAAAAATGCTCATTGCAATTGGCTTAAAGAATTGGATGCCCAATGCTGAGATCCTGGACACCCCGCTTTAAAACTCGGTGTATCCATCAGTCATCTGAGTGCAACTCTTGCCACTAGGATGTATAAAATCTGTGAATTGTAGCGCTGGTCCCAAGCCAGGATAAATAGTAGGGTTGTCTCAAACATAAAAACTATGTGGACCATGCTTTGCTGTTGCGACCCCTAACTGTTGCAGTCAAAATAATTCACATTTTAAGTACTTGTAAATTTGTTTTTAAGTGCACATGAATGGTGAATAAGCCTGCTGTTTTACTTTGGACAGAACTGTGTGTTCATATACTACTGACTGTTAGACACTCAAAGCCAAAAAGTAAAGGCTGGGTGGTAGTTTGGTATTCTATTCAAACGCCTGTGTCCACATACTGCTGACTATGCACAGTGAATTTTAAAAGCTTGTTTTGTAAAAATATTCTTCATCATTGAGAATATAAAAAAGACCAATTAAGCATTGAAGAGAAGTAAATAAAAAATATGTAGTTATCCAACTGTCTCATTTGCAAGATGTACAAAGCATCGGCAGTGCTTTGTTTAAATGAGTCTTTTAGTGCACAAGAACCATATGGTGCATCACATATGTTTGGAAGCTAATTACTATTCTATAATAATACTTGCAAACACAACTATACTAATGTATGAATACAGTCTTTCCACTGTGACTGAGAAATTCCGGTTATATTCTTGCCATGTCCTCACATATAAACTGTAACTAGAATGGGTTTATTTGTTATATAGACTGTCAAGTCACATTATTATGCTCACTTTCCACTTTCAACATCGGCAGCATGTCGCTCACAAAGGAAGTCATGTTTCATGAGCTAGCTAAGTGGTTGTCTAAAGTGTGGAGCGCTCTCTCTACTGGTTTGGGTATGAATATATTCCATGTCATGGCCAGAAATGTCTGACATTTGTTGGAAAAGCATGATGAAGTACAACCTGGCCCCATCATTTCCCAGACTTGACACAATTGAGTAATTTGTGAGGCCACCTCGATCATGGCGTTTGCTTTATGGAACCTTATTGATTGTCTCCCAGCCCATCAAGCTGCTCTCCATTCAGCACACAACAGTTACTCTGAATATTATCTGGGGGTTGTAATAATGTGATTCAAAAGAGACAATATTATCCAGCTTCGAAAATGCTAGTGCAATCTCTATCTGGAAACTTGCCAAAGATTCCCCTCGATGGACACTTTGCACATGCCAATGATGAGTGCTTGTGTCGTGTACATTGCTAAGTGGCACTTAAATCTCTTGAGCCTCTGAGATTTTGACACACTGATATTCTTGGCAATTAGTTACGTAGTCTGCTCTACTCGACGGCTAGTCCAGTCAGGAGAGCTCTGGGGAAACAAAGAAGCATACAAACACAATTAAGTCAGCGCAGATGTCATTTTTCAGAATGAAGCATAGGCAAACTGCTATCACATTATGTACCAATTAGTTTGCTAAATTACTTCTGCACAAAGGGCGATCTTACCATTCAAAACAACACAGTGTATAGTATATACCATCCGGTTCCAGAAACAGCCATCAGCTTTCTGCTGAAGCAGATCTTTGTGCAGTCGGATACAGCGGGTTTAGAAAATTATACATGAATATTTAAAAATGCTTTCCATTAGGCATGAAGTACTTGGCTTCACAGTTGTCAAATGAGGAATGGTAGTGCAACCAGCATGAACAGTGTGGTCAAATTTTTAAATCTTTAATACTTTAACACATATAGTCTGTGGTCACCCATGTAGTGTAGACCCTTGTGATTCCTCTTAAAACACATTTTGTACAACAGTGGCCTTGAAATGATAAGAAACGGCAATCTTAGAGAACTGACTTTAAAGTCAGCACTTTCTACAAAGGTTTCCTGATGTTTAAATCTGTGGAAGTCACACTGATTTGGGTACGAGACCATACATCTTGATCATGATACACACATTCATGCAGATTTTCTTCCCTGGTGTGAATGGAATCTTTCAGCAAGATGACGTCACACAGCTAAAAATATCATTGGTTGGAAGATCATGACAAAGACATACAGGCACTTCCCTGGAGCTCTAATTCCACAGACCAGTTTAATATATGTGGGACCATGTTCTGTGGATCATCCTCCATGCACCCTCTAGTAGTTGTGGGGTACAATGCTTCAGATATTTGAATACCTACCAGGACATTATTGAGTCACTCTTAGCTACTGTCCAGGCTACACACAGAGGTTGCTCTATGTATTAGCTGGTGGTCATAATAATGTTACTCGACATTGTGTATTTAAAGGTCTGTAAAGGTTTTAAATATTTGTGAAAGTATAAGATGAAAGCTAACTCAGAGCATATTTTCTTTCTTTCTGGTGTGTTCTCCTTATACCAAGTTATGCATCGTCACGTATTGGTCCTTGACATAAGGCCAGCTTTATAGACGTTTAAAAAATGTTCTCGGTCGGTTGGTTATTTTTATGGCTTCGTATGTGTTGGTTGGACTGCCTTCCTTCCCTACCGTGTTTAGCTGTGTTATGTCTGTAACTGTTAGCTCATAGTACCAATAGCTCTTTATTATTATTTGTTTATGAGTGTCAAATGGTACTAAATGTATTTACAATTATGGTGGCTTTCTGTGACCAGAATGCAGAACGGTAGAGTAGCTTTAACTGTCTCTCAGCATCTGTCTCTCTGGCCCAGGAAGATTTAACGCTGTCCCTGCAGTGTTAAAAGAGAAAACAAAGAGGCCTTCTAGTGAGCTTAGGGATCTGGTCTGATGATTAATCTTGACTCGACCTGGCATTTTTATCCTGGTGATTTTTATCATTGAGTGGTTACATCTCTGCTTAAAATTCGACCAATTTCAAAATTGCCATTATTCGCAATTCAATGAACCCTACTTTTTTCACAGTTCAGGATTTGCAGACTCACTCATTTGTGGATTTTCCCCTCAGAACCTTACTGCATTAATTCATGCATTCCCTGAATTCACTTACATACTCCAAATCTGTTTGTATTTTTTGTGGCAATAAATGTTTTAAATGCATTTTAATGCTAAATTATTAAGATTTTTTATTTAATTATTAAGATTAAAATTTTATAACCATAAGTATTATTGTACTAATTTAGCTACATTCAGTGTTTTTAGCTGAAAAGAAAACCATGTCAAGTGCTGTTACTTCAGAGAAGACTTGGTTTTATCTTTTACAAAACTGCTTTAATAACAGAAGCATCATCATGTCTACATGATGATTAATGAAATAACACTCTTGAAATTGCACTTCTCTAATATAAATGCATAAAAGTCAGTTGCTTTTCACAATGGAACAAGGTGAATATCGTATATACTAGTTAAGTTTATTGTGCAAAAAGATTTTTAAAAAACAGTATTCACCAATCTAAACACAATTTTCAATGGTTGATTGTAAATACTAAACACAAACATTTTCGAGGGTCCCTAGAAAGGTATTCTACCCACTCACTAAAAGAAGTGTGCTTCATAGTAAATGAACTCTGCATTTTCTAACTCCCACCTCTGCTCCAGGACCAGCCACTGATTGATTAGCAAGACAGTTTGCTGCTCCATAATCAATTCTACTGGACAGAGTGACAGTATCTGGTCACAAAACACTGCAGTAGTGACTGAAAATGTGTTCTTAGTGGCATTTTTACTTTTACTCTCATTTTTCACTATTTACGAGATACTCTCTGTTTTTACCATGTTGAGACATGTCTGTCTAATTTCAGGCTATACATAATACTAAACCTGCCCTTTTTAAATTGACTTTTTACTCTTTGTTAACCCTACAACATGCCCATATGCTCACCCTAACATTCTTACTGGCCCCTGGTTGGGTTGGGTTACTGAGAGTGGCTTCTACACTAAACACAGCATTTTCAGTTCACATTTGCAGTGTATAGCTTGACTTGTGTTCCACAAGGGTCCATGCTAGGGCCTCATAATGCTATCCAAGTCATGATACTGGGTTTATGATACTGGGTTTATGATACATATTTCCCCCTGAAATCCAAGACAAAAAGTCTTTTATGTATTAATTTCTCTTAAAATGAAAGAAAAATGAAATAAAATACTTTATCCGTAATATGGTATTTGTAATTTGATATTTTATTCATCTTATATTCATCTTGTACAAACTATGCAAAAATAAGCTCCATTGGGAAACTTGGTGAACACCGGCAGAGTTCTGCTGTTTAAAAAGAAAATCAATTTATTGAAAATTAATATCAAGTTAATTGATTTTTAACTGACTCATGGTGTTCTGTTACATCCCTACTGTGCATGCTCCAATAGGTCATTTCTCTATTGACGACAAATGCTATGTTATGCTCAGACCTCAGATGTGACCCTTTTTGGTAAGATGCCGTTTCCTCCAGAAATATTGCTTAAGAATTTTCTTTCCTTTTTTGACATGGAGAAAGTCATTCATGATGACAGAATAGAATTAAATATTGTAGCTTTATTTATTGGGATTACCCGCTGCCTAGTATAACATTTACAGTTAGTCCATACTGATACAGCTAGGTCACTACCTGTCTCCAAACACAGACCAAAAGTCTCTTTGGTAATAAAAAAATATTTACAATTGTGATGCTGTATTGTATTACATTATTGTAAATTGTATATGTTACTATCAGAAATGTAAATAAAATAAACTTAATTTGTGTAAACATGTACAATTGCCATTCATTTGCAGTTGTCAATTTAAGAGGTTTTGAGACACATAGGGAGATGTTATATGACATGCAAGGGTGTTGTTCCAATGCATTTCATCATTTTAAATGCCTGAGGCTAACTGTGCTGGAAAGAAAATATATCGTCACTTTAATCAATGTCTGCATTACCTGCTTTAAAGGTCGATGTCTTATTAATGCCCAGGTGGAGTAGTAGATTTTTCATCAAGAGTCTCTGGTTGACATCTTGGCATTGTCATAGCCTAGCCACTACGATGCATTGTAATTCCAATTACGAGCCTGGATAAATAAGACGGTGTTTGATATAAAATTAAGCCAAATCAATAACGCGGATCACAATCCACTGCAAAGGGAAGGATCTATGGAAAGTGGTCCAAGGAAGGAACAGTGGTAAAATAGCAAAGTCTGGCCTGTGTGGCCCTATTTATCTTGTCTTGCACTGGGTATGGTGGTAGCCTAGTGGGGAAAGCTTTGAGCTATTAACAATAGATTGGCATTTCAAATCCAGGCTCAGCTATACCCTTACCTCTGACTTGCGCTCTGACCCCAACTTCAAAAACAAGCTGATATATGCAAAGAGATAATGTTATTGTACACCTATATATATATATATATATATATAATGACAAATAAAGGCATTCTATTCTATTAGTTCATTTTAGTGGCTAGGGTGGAACCAAGCCAACCAATCGCAGTGCAAAGTATTGAATCGGGGGTGCACTGGTGAGCTAGTGGAAAATCCTGCTACTCCACCTGGACACTGATATCATTAAAGTAATGCTGGTATAAAATGCTATTAATCATATAAGTGCTTCTTTTCAAGGGCTAAGTATGGGAGGGGCAGGGATGAAGCATAATCTAAACCAGTGTTCTCACAATGGGAAAACACAGGTTGAAAGAAGAAAGATGCATGATACTTTGCTCTTCACAAGTTGATGCTTCAATTATCTCCTCAGTGAAGAGCTTGTTATTGTTCCTTTTTTACGCATCTTGTGATTGGATGGCACACAGTTGTTTACCCACAAACCTTCGGAGGCTCTTGTCACACTAAGGGGTAATTGAAGGGATGTTGCATGGCTTCGTGGCAATGCAGGGAAGATTCAATGCATTGATATCAACACGCTTGACTTATTGATTCGGATATTAGCATGTTTTACACCTTGGTTACATTTGACTATTGGTTTAATATTTAAATTAATGTTTCAGATTTGATTGTTTACTCTTTGTGTAGCAACGAAGAATGTAGATCAAGGCGTTCTGTATCAGAGCCGTCTTGTATAAATGAGTACCGTCTCTTTAAGAAACACAATATCATTGGCCATTTGACGCTGGAAATTGCGATGTTTTGGCAGGTGGATTAAATTGTTCCAATCTGGCAACCCTGTCTGGGAGCAGGTGGATAGGAAGGAAGGAGGGAAATTAGGAAGGAGATTTAGAAGCACATGGGCACTTTTTTAGCATGTCCAGCATTTGTTTGTGAATTGAAAATGAAAATACAATTAAAGTTTAGTTGTTTTTTTTTTGTCCCTACATTTATTTACATTACGCAACACATCAGATCTGATTAAACTTTTTCCCCCCTCTACGATATCCGATCCTGTCATTTGGGTAATACCAAATTGATACCAAGTATTGGATTGGTGCCAGTCCCACTTTGATATTTGTGGGTAAGATAAATGGCAGGAAAATGTGAAAATAACAAACGATCAAAACTACTCATGTAATGAGGGCATAATAATACCACATGCCCTTTGCTTTAAAATGTCACAAAACTCCAGATTTTATGAATTCAGACTGATAAGAGACCATTTTTCTGCAATTGCCGAACGAAGTTTCAGGTTGTACTGTGATTGCTGTATTCATGCTTTAATATAATACATACATACTTTATTTGTTCGGCAACTTTTCAGTCAGCCTTTTAGTCAAACCTCTGTGCAATATGATTTCAATCTGTGATATTTTGGCTGCATTTTTTTGTCACAGTTTCATCTAGCTGGGAAGCTTGAAAGCCAAAATGCAATTTCATAGAAGGGGATGGTGGATTTAAACCTGCTGCGTATCTGTACAGGAGCACATCACAGATACATGCACTTTGAAAATGGACATTTTCTCTTTGGAATTGTGTCACTCAGAGTTACACACACATAGGTATGAACAGTCAGATTGCTAAACGGTTGCTAGTAGTCGTCAATCGTTTATCGTTGAACACGCTGTTATATATAATTTTTTCCATTAGATGTAGTTCTAGTGGGTAATGACTGGTGTTGTGTGGGTATCGAGGAAACAGCTGCGCTTCAACCTCTAGCAACTGCACATATGATGTGCTATTTATTTGTAGCTTTGGCGGGGAGAAGACACCATGCTGTTGCCCCACTGCCTTGGCCAAAAAACATCTATAACCTCTTTTGCTGTGCCAAGCAGAACCAAAGGACTGCAATTATAACAGCTTGATTCTTGACAGCCACGATAGGGTGGATGGCAGGTGTGTGGAGGTGGGAGCACTTACATTAATTTTACTGATTTACTGGTCAATATGGACACATGAAGCAAATGTAGATATGAATACATCAACTATTCAAGAATGGTCTGAATCAATCAGAAAAGAAGAACAATAAAATACACATCAATGCTAAACTCCAGTCATACATGATGCATATAACATCGAAGACAGAAAATGTACTAGTAGGATTAAACTGTTAAGACTTCATTTGGATGGATGCAGTGCAAAGTTCGTGAGCTGGCTCCATGGATATGTAAGGTGTGAAATACACTCTCAACTCATTTGGGTATGAAGGCATCCTTGTACACATACATGGTGATCGTCTTCCCTGGGGCAAATTGGATCTTCCAGCACATGACACATGTCTAAAAGTGTCAGATGTGTCAGATGTTGGTTGGAAGAGCATGACCAAGACTTCCCAGTCTTAAACTCAACTGAGCATCTATTGGACCACCTAGTTCAGGGATGGGCAAACTGTTTGACTTAAGGGCCACAATGGGTTTTAAATTTGGAAAGGTGGGCTAGTGGGTGCAGGGGTGAGGTGGATTGTAATTACTATAAATCTACTTGCCCCATGTATAAATCTAATTACATGGGGCAAGTCATAACCTATTAAAATGCTTCCTATACATTTTCTGTTGTGCTAAAGTTAATGCAGATCAACCAGTTTTTTCTATGGCATGTAAAAAAGAAGCCATGTTTTTGTCTTTAACAGGAACAGAAACAAAAGATCCAGCTCCCCTCAAAATGTTTTCTTTGCTGCACCTTCTTTGGGAACTACTGGCATAGTGGTTAGTTTTCAGGACTAGTAAACGGATGCCGGTTCAAATCTCACCAATGCCAGGTTGCTGTGGTTGGGTTCTCAGACTGTACTCAGACTGTATACTGTAACTGTACTGTAAGTCAAGTGGTTAAAGGCATCTGCTAAAATGCTAAATTTGTAAAAATGTAATAAAATTAATTTTTTTTAATATTTTGTGGGCTGGATTAAACAGCCAAACCAGCCACGTGGGGGCAGATTTTCAATTTAATTCTATGGAACTATCGGTTTGCTATTCTTAAATGTGGTGTTTAGATGTTCAGCTAAAATCT
>JAYDZF010000032.1:13027961-13042146 GCA_034509105.1 Microcambeva barbata | reverse complement strand
GTAGAGAGATTGTACGGCACCCCTGAAACAAACAAATGCCTGGATTCCAGTCTACAATTATCTGATTAGAGGTCCACCTACTGGGCTACCACTGTTAACATTTATAAGTGCACAAAACAAAAAGTGCCCCCAGACGCAACGAGATATTCTGCAAGCACACCAGTGCTGAGATCCTAAAAAACAAAGTCAGCCGGAAGCCAAGCCGGCACAATGTGCAGTGTCTAAAGCAGATAATATTTGTCATCAAGTCTGCTGAGTAGGAAAGAATTAGTGTGTTGTCATTGTTGTCAACCATTTTTTTTTCAATTATTAAACACGATGCCCTCCTCCTTTATTTTGTTCCCAGCTCAAATCCAGAACTGAGAGTTAAAACACCCACTTGCTTAATACATACTTAGTAGACATACTATAATTCTGCTGTATGATAGTTGTATATAGCTGCAGCTGTGTGTTATATGTGTAATATGTTCAGCAGTGGTCCTGTGGTTCTTCCTTCCATCTTTTCCTCATGGGGGCTTAAAACTGTGAATAAATTTGCTACGCTGGGTATGTAATTTCTCTCTCTCCCCGCCTTCCTTTCAAAAGAATGCCAGAGCTCTTCGGGTGGACACAGAGAGTTCAAGGACAGTGAAAACTCAAGCCAAGCAGTTCTCACTTTGTGTATAGTAGAAATGGCTAGCCTCCAAAGAGAGAATTATACTAGTAATGAATTGAAAAAATGTATTTACCTCATCCTCACTTCTAGTCAAATTAGTAAGAAACGATTCATTGCATGATTGTAGACTGTGCATACCCATTTCATGTGTGTTAAAGCTACTGAAAAGAAAAATGTGAGACAACTATTGCTATACTGTTGCACAATGTAAGACTTGTTAGCCAAGGAATGTGACAAAATAGCAACCGAAACACACCGTGTGGTAACTTCAGTGCCAAAAAGCTATCGCATCTTTTTTGTATTTTTTTTTTTTCATTTACCATACTGTCCTAACTTTTATTCTTATTTTGTCTTGTAGCTCTTACTACCTCAAACAAGCTGGAACAGTATGGGAATGCTAATAAAATAAAACTGCATTGTTCCTAAAATTCTCTACATGATTTCTCTGCTCAACTTCATTTAATTTAACATCCATTTCTGCATTCAGCGCTATAACGCATTCTAGACATGTAACACAACCCTGGAATGCTGATTCATCTGTCCACAGTACAATGATTTCACTGTGATGGTCTATTCTAGATGCCTCCTGGCTCAGAGGAGCCGATGCTGCTTCTAGACATGGTTAAAGCTAAGGCTTCTGGAATGGATGTTTATTAATGAATGAAATGAAGTTGATCAGACAAAAAAAAATTAAATATGTCACTTTCACAATGCCTGTAATTAAACAAAATGTCAAAGTCATACCATGTTCCTTGTACCTGTTGAAGAGCTGGGATAGGCTCGATCACCCCTCCTTGACCCTAATTAGGATAGGGGATTAATTAAAATGAACTGAACTGTAAGGTAGACCGATTTTTTTTGTTAGTTTTTTTTTTTGTTGTTGCTATTTTCCATTCATTCCCAAATTCTTTTGATTTAGGGCTGTACTAGAATGATAACCTTGCTAGATCAGTGTTTATTTTGGTATTATATATCGGTATTAATAGCTGTGTTTAAACATATAGTCTATACTTTTTTTCATTCCTGTCTGCTAATGTTTGGTATTTGAATGTTTATACTGTAGCTTCATTTGTATGCTGATGTTGGAATCGCTGCTACTTTTTTGTGTGTTGTAATGCATATTTATCAAGTTTAGTTATAGTGAAATGAAAAATCTAGATCACAGTAGCATTCGAGGTTTGTGATAAATGTCACCGTTTGAACTGAATTATTCATTACATATAATTGCCAAGACTATGGAGTTATTGTCAGTTTGTTATAAATCTCATCAGGAATTGCATGTTTTTACTTTGTGCTAATGCATATTTTTATTTACCAGATTAATTATTGTCTGTGCTGTAGATTCCTATTTATTCATCCCCCCCATCTATCATGTGTAACCAAACGTTATCCACGTCAGACAAGTCAAAGCCATTTTAAACACCCAAAGCCAAATTAACATTAAAGTTATAACATTAAAGGACTAACCTGTTGTAATAAAGTGTTTATTTATCACAGTGCCACAGTGTTTATATTAGTCTTTAGAACTGCCTTCTAGGTATACTAGTGTTCTTCCAAAGACTTTCTGAATTTTGAGTCTGCTGTATAAAACATATCTAAACAAGTACAACTGGGTTGAGATCATGTTATTCAAGCCATATTAATGATGATTTGTTATTTACATTAAAATGCTAGCATATCATAAAGAGACTGCTAAAGTGGTCTCAGATTAAATAGTTGCAGTGTTTGGATCAGGTTATCAGTAAAATACAATTTAGCATAATCTGATTTCCCTCTTTTTGGACCTCTCAGCGAAACTTTAGGGGAAGAAGATTTTCATGTGATGATGTATAAGGATTGGTGCAGTGGCTACGAGCTCCACCAATTTTATTTATTTATTTATTTTGTTGCCGGTGGCATTAAAATTGTACCATACAGAGAAACAAGGAAGGAAAAAGATTTTCAAAAATGTAAATCAAAGTGTGGAAACATTTTGAAGAACCATGAAATAATTTCCTGTTGATGCACAGTAAACCACCATGTGTGCCGGCAAAGCTGTCTGAAAGCTGGAAAATCAAGGCCACAGGAACAAAGCATCTGCACTTAAAACGCATCCTATTTATCAACAATCTAGTAGTCAGGCTACACTTTAGATCTTACACTACACTCTTTATTTTGGGGCATTTATAGCTAAAGTGCATCTCAGTTTCAGCTCTCGGGCACGTCTTTCATTTCTGCAAATCAGTAAAAGTACACTCCATCACACTGGCATTCCTCTGATCTGTGTTAGGGATCATCCTATCAGACAGAACACAGACCATAAAGACATTGCAGTCAGAAACAGAATTCTCAGCTTAAGAACAAGAATCTTTTCTTATGTGATTATTTTTGTCAGGGCTATGTGCTAAGTGCCCAGAGTAGCTAAGTGGGTAGCACCGCCACCTCACAGCAGGAAGGTTTGGGTTCCATTCCCAGTTGGGCTGGTCCTGCTGTTTCTTTGCAGAGTTTGCATTTTTTCCACCCAGCTATGTGAATTGGAGTCAGTAGGATACATAAACTAGTGCATCCCAAGCCCGGATAAATAGGGAGGGCTGTGTAAGAAAGGGCATCCAGGATTCAAACCATTGTCATTTTCAGTTGAGCTTTAGCAAATTTAAGCTAGGCCCAAGTCCTACTGAGCTAAAGTGTTCATTTAGATAATAATCATAGAAGAAATATTGTTCAGTCAGAACAATACAGTTTGTATCAAACAATATGAGCTTTGTTTTTAAATAGGATGTCCAACAAGCTTATGCACATGTGTCTACATACTTTTGTCCATATAGTGTAAATGTTAACAGGGCTTAGACCCTAAGGCCACTATTCTGACCACAATATTTTACCCAAAATGCCAAAGTTTATTTACACTTTCAAGTGACATTATTATGACCAACAGTGGATATACAGAGTTAACGTCATGTGCAGCATGGTCAGTGGAGTAGTAAGTTACTGGTAGGTTGTCACTTGGATCTAGAGCCATGCTGACTGTAGTGCAGCCCACAGATCCTGGAGGGTGCGTGAGGGAGGATTCACAGAGGGAACACAACGACCAAGAGTGCCTTAAAGATGCTCAAGCTTGGGGGACAAAATAGTAAAAAGCAACTGGGAGTGTTTTTCACATGAATGCATGGGCCAAGAAAGTTGACATTGTATTTGGGACTGAATATTGGTAAAAGCAATTGGGTAAATATTTATCCCACTACCACTTGGATCCAGGTGTAAGATGAATAGCAAAAAAAGCTTCAGGAAGGGCATCACTATGCAAAACATAAATGTGGACCAAAAATGTCTCCCACAGTTAGCATAAACTTTTGCATGTCGGTACCTATTATTGCAAGAAAACCCACGGCAATGCAAAGGTCTAAATAACACAATGCTTTTTCGCTTGCTAGCATTTGTATTCACTATTGGGAAGATGTATCCTGAGGTACAACCTCACAAAAGCTTCAAAACAATTTGTGCCAGGCTATAAAAATACAGTCTGGTCTTTTTCCTTATCTTCCCTTTTCAGTTATGATGTAGCAGTGGGGCAGCACTTATTCAATGAGAAAAGACTCCATATGACCTAATTATGCATTGAGCATAAAAGCAATGTTTATTTAAATTGCTAATATGGCTAGCCATTTGCTGACCATTGTGACCCTGAAGCAAGTCCTGGTAGCTGTGTTTCCATGGGTGTTTCCTTGCTAGAGCTCTTAAATGAAGATGTACCTGAATAAAAGGATGTTCATGAATTGATAAAGAGTAGCTGAGCAGTTGCACAAGGACTGAATGTTCGACAGGCTTTAGATTGCATCTAAATTTTAAATGTATCCACTATTTCAGCATTACCAGAGATCCAAGATGATATATCAATCAATAATATCAGAGGGTCTAAATTTTTTAAAAGTTTAAATCCAGGCCCCCAGAACCATTACATTGAACCATTGAAATCTGTAGCACAATCCTTATCCTGGTATTATTCGTAATATATACATCCAGGGTAGAGCTTTGGGCCACCAAACAAGCTGGGATATTCGAAGAAAGAATTTTGTTGAACTGTACATCTCTATATGAGTACTGACTATTCTATTGATTCTTATATGTAGACTGTACATTCATCATTCAATCTGGGTTTGTAGTTACACATAAACTGGTTAAAGTAAAGTGAACATCCGTCACAAAGCTCCAGCTGGCTTGTTAGCTCGAGCACCTTCCAAGCCCCTGTGTGTCCATTTTAATAATCTTTAGTCATTATCTCAGCTTGCCTGCTGATTGACTCTTACTGCATATCCTACAGGGAAAAGAAGGCTTCCTTGATGAGAGCCCAAAATAACATGCCAAGGGATGAGATACACCTTAGCTCATAAAGAGAGGAAGATAATTGAAACTACAGTGCAATGAAAAAAAATTCAGCCCTTGAATTAAATTATTTATTCACTTTCAATAAACTGTTCAACCTGGTCAGCATTGCTGTGGGTCTGGGGTACTAATATACCCTGGAGGGTCAGAGTAAAGCCTTTGCATATTTTACTTGATGGGTTTCCTCCGACAGTCATGCACACCTATAGTGAACTGAACTATAGTGCTGGATAGTACAGACTCCCCAAATTGTTTATCATTAGTTCTCTCATGTAAAAATGACCAAGAATGGACCTAAATAAATAAACAGGGTCATTTCAACAGCACCGATCATGGGGTTAGTTTTAGTCCATTAAAATAGTAAAGAAGCATTCAAATACTATATCCTGCCTAGGTCATGATCTGGTAGCTAGTCTCTACTCTAGCTTGACTGATGCCCCTGTGCACAAACCAAGATAAATACAGACACAAAGAAAGGTTTAATCTAAAGAAACTCAAATATCCTGCATAGAGACCTGATCCCACTCCCACAAAACAACTTCGGAATGAACTGGAACATCATTTGAGACTTTCTTTACCAACATCCATGCTTAGTCATACATATGCTGCTTGATAAATATGGCCCTCTGTAGAAGTAACCCCTTTATACAGTATACAGAAGACATAAGTGACCAAAAGAAAAAAAAAAATTGCTTATTTGCAATACACATATTTATACACATTACAAAAGAATTGCTGGTTGATGCAACTGTACTGTTAGATTTAGATTTATTTAGATTTATACTTTTTTCATCACTTTGCTGTGAAATTTTAACCCAATCTGTGCAGTGAAACACACATATATACTCTAATGAACACTAGGGGGCAGTGAGCACATGTGCCCGGAGCGGTGGGCAGCCCTAGTCACAGCGCCCGGGGAGCAGTTAGAGGTTAGGTGCCTTGCTCAAGGGCACTTCAGTCGTGACCTGTCAGCTCTGGGAATCTAACCGGCAACCTTCTGATCACAAGCCCAGTTCTCTAACCACCAGGCCACGGCTGCCTTCTGTTGACACAGAACAAAGAGATTTTTACAGTTTTAGTCACATTGTCTAATAATCATGGTGCCTCATATGGCCCATTAAAAGTAGACTAAACACATTTTACACATTCTTATAATCACTAGAACTATTATATATTTTTTAATCAGCTGATTTTTCTTGTTCAGTGTGGTGGCCTGTCCAGTACTTAACACTTGGATATAGGAATACCATAAAAAGAACATTAATCCATTTTAGGGCTTTGGCCATCCCCACGACATAGTTAATGATGTTTGTGAAGACACCCAAACAAGCTGCTACTCATCTTTGGCCTCTGGTAGGGGAGAACGTGACGTGGTCCATCCCTCTCTTTACAGCTGCTGATGTTTTGATTTATGAATAATGAGGATATTATATGAAAGGCACCCAAAGGCAGTTCAGTTATTTGATCAGTTAGTCGGTCAGTGTCCGTGTGACTGATGCTCTTTAAATGGAAAGCAATTTAAACCTGCGTTAATGCATTTTCACTTCACATTGAGGATTTATTCAAACAAATTATAGAAATGGGTGACAAATTGACAAATGGCATGCACTTATATAGAAAAAAAATGCAATTTCAGGTACACAAACACCTTTTCTGTACTTATAACGTGTAGAAAACATCTCAGATTCTGTGTGCATGCTGTGCTATTCACTACATGTGAGAATCTCCGACAGAGGGCACTGTGGCTACGTTTTTCTCTCCAGGGAAAGAGGAAGGTTCGGGTAAAGTCATACACCCGGTAGGGAGGGCCGAGATTAGCCAATGAATGGCTCTGCAGGGGCTTTTCGTCGCAACACATTCTTTACGAAGTGTTTTTCTCGTGGGCTTCTACTTTGATGTAGCTTTTGTGAGACCATGTCATCATCCTTGTCTGAATGTCTGTACTGGTTCATGTGCAAGTGAGAGACTGGGTCTCATTGTGTCGATGCCACATTGTAATGTTAACACACACACTGAGGTGGTCAAATAAAATAAAAAAATTAAAAAAAAAACAATAATAACAATGTTAACGAAAGGTTAACTGTCATTGTAGGTCGAGTTTTTGCACTTGTTGTTAATGTTGTATAAACCAGACAATCGTCTTCATTGTGGATTTAAACTTTATTCCATGGGTGGCACTGTCGCCTCCCAGCGAGAAGGTCCTGGGTTCGATCCCCAGGTGGAGCGATTTAGATCCTTTCTGTGCAGAATTTGCATATTCTCCCCGTGTTTGTGTGGATTTCCTCTGGGTAATCCAGTTTCCTCCAACAGTCCAAAGACATGCTACCATGGAGATTGGAGACACCGAATTGTCCTGTGGGTACCTGCAATGGACTGGTGCACCATCCAAGGTGTTATCTTGTGCCTTGCGCCCGTTGAAGAGCTGGGACATCACCCTTCCCCGACCCTGATTAGGATAAGGGGATAAAGACAATGAACTGATCTGAACTGAAGTGCATACCATGTCAGTTAGTCAACGTAAATCTTGATGTCATATACATTTTACTCAGAAAAGGGCTTTTTTATTGCCATACTGCAATGCTATAAAGGCATTGATGGAGTGCTGCAGAGATTTTTTAAATCAAAATGCCTGACTAAAGCCTTTTCTTGTCCAGAAAAGTTTAAAGAATTAATATTTATTATAAAAAGGCTAAGCTTTTCCATTTATACCATGGTTAAGGCCAGTGTGTTGCAGTAAACTAAAATTATCTCATATTATTTTATATCCCTACTGTTATCAATCTTGCCACAATTTTCACAGACAGCTTTTTGGACTTTATGTCTTGTTTTTGTTCTGACAAAGCAGTGTAAATTGTGTCCCTTTAAAGGCCTTGGTGTGTGCCAAACTATGTCCAAACTATCCAAATTGCAACAAATGGACACTGAACACTGCATAATTGCAGCGAGCAGGATACGCCTGACCACAGTGCTGCAGCAAAAGGTCTGAACAGTTTTGGGAGTAAAAGAGTTCATTTTTAAATCATAAATCATAAACACAAAAACACATTTTTACATTTTTTAGCAATTCTATCCAAATATCAAGGGATGTAAATACTTTCTGAAGCATTTTCTCATATTAATGCTTTAATTCATTAGTGTGTGATGCACTTCAATGGAGACAAATAAAGAAATACACCATATAAAGAGCACAATGATGATAGAGCCATAGGAACCCTGATCAGTACTTAGTCAAAATTAAATCTCTCATATTAATCAGATCTCCACCAAATTGAACATTTGTGAGACACTTTGGAAGGATGACAGTAATCTCCACTACCATCAAAACACTAATTCACATTTACCAGATGCTCTTATCCAGAGTGACGCCAAGTACATCATTTAGAAAACATATTTCAAAGGAATACTAATACTTCCCTCGATGTACTTTCAAACTGTGCTGACAGCTTTTGCTGGGTCAACACCGTACAGTACACAAGACACTGTATGTTATATTCAACGAATTGGGTGCCTTTTAGAAATCTATGGTTTATTGCCACTGGTGTTAATAGCCTTAAAATAGCTGTACCTTTTTCAACATGAGAAGTCAGAAAAATAGAGCTACAGCATCCCTCATTTTGCTGACAAATCTTGTTTGAAGCTTAAAGGGTCAAAGGCATGGTCATGTTCACCATAGAAAATTCTTTTAGCCTTCTACTCTTACATTATGGAGGAGCCGTCAAGCATGACATCCAGCCTAACTGATTTTATTCCAGAGTCTGTAAAAGGGACATTGAATTAAAGAGCACCCACTGTGTCCCATGTATTTATGAAAGGGACTGTTATGACTGATTACACTGTAGGTTATATTTAATCGTTTCGGAAGAGCAAAGAACCAATTTTAATGTAAGAAATAAAGGACCTTTAATCTTCATTATCTGTTAGGCGTTAAGTTAGATTCTTTAATATTTAACACTAGGCTGACAAAATTCAAATTTCTTTTTGCAATTTAGCTTCTAAATTAGGCTGAAAGATAAAGCCTTGGCTTATAGAAATATGCACAGATCGATAATGCAGAGCTAGATCCACTGTGGTGAACACTAATGGAAACAATCTAAATAAAACACAAGATTGTCTCCTCACATCAACATGAGTTTACTACAGATGCTCCGGTTTCCTCCCTTAGATCTGCAAGACATGCAAGTGAGGTGAATTGGAGAATTATTTTTCCACGATTGTGTTCGGTATAAAGATAAAATCCAAATCTATATCATCCATGTGAAAAAAATGAATTTCCCTCCTAAACATATTAAGTGGTTGTGCTACCCTTGGCAACATCTGCCATCAAATGCTTAAGAAAACCTAAAATCATTTATTTACTTTGACCATTCTTCTCAGAATTGTTTTAATTTAGCTGCATTGGTGAGTTTCCACGTGCTACAAATCATTATGCGGCTGCATAATCCATCTGTGTTTGAGCTCTAGGTGTCAAATTGATGAACAGACATTGTCCTACAGAGAAATCAACACACATTGTGCATATAAAAAGAAAATGGTCTCTCTAAGCATAGTATCTAATTGTGCAAGCACAACTCAGCAGAACGATTTGTGTTTCTAATAAAAAAGATCATTAAGTTTAAACTATCTTAAAACTGTGGCATCTGTTAAACAATACAAAACAACTGCAGTGCTGAAAGTGGTCTTTCATTTGGTTAAAGGGATTACTATAGAGGCCCATGTCCATTTATGAAAAAGGAGTAAAGCGTAACAGATATCTAGATTCAGTGTTTTATACCATTAACCTGCAATGAAATATAATCATCTTTACCAGGTAGATGTACCTAATAAATTAATAGCCAACAGATTGGTTGACTTGGAGGTGTGCTTAAAATCATTGTCTTATTGTAAAGTCCATTGATTATCAGGGCTTAATTTGTCAACAGAAGACATCATGACCTCTATGAAATGACCTGGTATTACTGTGAATTAACTGAGAACAAATAAGACAAACAGCAGATAAACAGCCACATATCATCAGTGACCCACCTCCATGATTAACTATGGGTAAAGTATTCTTCTCCTATTGTGTCTCTTGGGATATATATATATATATTCTCAAGTATTGTCTTTGTTAAATCACTTAAATTATAAAGTCATCCAAAGCACAATCTCTTGCTCTTTGAAACACCCTGCAGTTAGTGTTTTGTGACTGCTTTGTTTTTGATGCTCCAAAGAGATCCAGTCAGCATAACTAGTGACTGTGAATGATTGTAAGAAACCTGTACCGGTCTGATATTTTCCCATGTAGAGATGGCTTTGCTTTTTTTTTTACTATATCCCTAGCAATTTGACAAAGTGACTATCAAATGCTTTTTTCATCAGTTGCAAACATATTGTGGCACTTTTATCTGAAATATTTCAGTGCTCTCAGTGTTCTTCTTACTGATTGGGGATCAGAGAGTCTGGCTATGTTCCACTCAATACTAGCACAGAATATTATCAGTTCAGCCCAGATTTTTGACTTCCTTGCTTCTGTTTGTATAAAGTAAGATAAGAAAAGGCAAAATGTTCTGTTCCATGCTATGTTTCAAAATGTAGAAAAGACTATAATGAAGTAGGAAGAAATTTGTTAATAGGGAATGTCAAAAGGTGAGCATATACATTATATTCTGTGAAATCACCCATACAAAAATAAAAAAAAGATTTAAAAATTGTGTATCTAATTGTATTATTTTTACTGTGAAAAGTTATGTGCTTTAAATCCAGCTCAACTTTGTTCCAGAATTAAAATACACTTTTATAGGGGTATAGCACTTGGGTATTGCAGCGGTATAAACATGTTTCCAGGCTGAGAACTGGAAGGCCATGCGTCAAAATGGGAAATAGAGTGGAACTGCCAAAGGGGATTCCTCGTGAGTCCTGCAATTACAACCTCTACTGCCTGATCGATTGCGCTTTTTTAGATGGGGGATAATGGAGATTGGTGTGTGACACTGTCGACTCACATTATTATGACCACGTCCTATATTCAAAATCTGCAGCATGAAATGACATAATTGCAGATTAGGTACACCCACACTTGCCCATTGACTTCCCTGTGGCAGATGGGATCTCCAAGCAAGACAATATGACACTTCCCATGACTGGAAATGTCCAACATTGATTGGAGGAGCATGACTAAAACATACTTCCCAGACCCAAGTTTCAAAACCTGGTTTTGCATCTGTTGGAACAACTTCAATATTATGTTCGATCTCCCCGACACACCCTGCAACAGCTGTCTGTTGAACTGCAGACAGCATGGCTCCAGATGGATGTGACAACCTACCATGACATTACTGAGTCACTCCCAGTCTGTCTAGCTGTTGTCCATTCTGCATATTGCTCTGAATATTTGCTGGTGCTCGTAATTGATGTCTTAATTTATGTACAATTTAAATATGTGAGTTATCAAACAAAAACAAAATAACTAGCCGTAGCCTAGCAGTTAAGGCATTGTACTAGCAATCAGAGGGTTTGTGGTCTTAATCCTTAATTGCTCAGACTGTACACTATAATGTAATGTAAGTCACTTTTGGACATCTGCTAAATGCTAAAAATGTAAATTCAGGTTCTGTTCCACGTCAACACAACCTTTAGAATTTGAAACATATTTAATTTGTAATATGGTAGCAAATACAGAGTTGTTCTATAAAGTGTAAGATTTTCCAGTTCATTTATTAAGTTACCTCATAAGTTTGGCATGATTTCTACATCACTGTAATATAAAAGCTGTAAGAGAATATAAATAAACTGAACTGAAATGTACTGGTCCACTAATGACCCAATAAATACATTTAAGGGTTATTGCAAAATTACTTTGTGTCTTTTATATCATGACAAGTACCCCCTGGGAAGAAAGGGCAAGTGTTTAATATCCTTTATTGTGAATTATGGTTAATGTGGTGTTGTTGCATTAAGTTGCCTACTGCATACTTCTGTATATATTAGCTCACAGATTCCTATGAGTGCATATAACTGATTTATTGATATTTTTGTCATTATTCTCACTCAGGCCATAAGAACAATTAAGCTTTTCTGGTCTTTCCACACATTGCTACTGCATTGTCAGGGATCAAAAATTTGATATCCCTAATGATAGAGTGAATGCCTTAGTCTTACACACATGAGTCTTATAATGTATTGATAATAATTTTAAAACAGACATTTTGTAAGGAAGCTGACTGCTGCACAGATTCAGTGATGCTGGCTGAACCTAACACTACTTCTCTGCCTTGCTGGCATTAGAGTGCTTCCACATCCTTATACTTGTGATCAGTAATTAAGACTGGCATCCTGCACTTCTCCTAACCATATATAAATGGGAGCTAAGGCAGTAAGGGCTGGTGTAACTTCTTGTTCACGACTGAGTTCATTCTCATTGTTTGATATTCACTGATATTCATTTATTCCATTATTTCATAGGTTCAGCTGATATCCACTAGATATCATAAGGAGAGTCAGTGGTGTATGGTCAGGAGGCCGAAGGTATTCAGGGACTTTTTCATTTCTAATATGGAAAGTTGGTGATTGTTTTTCTCCACAGACACAGATATACAATGTTTCTTTTCATATTGGCGTATACCTAGCTGGTGGCTAAGGCTAATACCGCCTGCTTCTGCCTCTTCCCTGTCATCATTAACAACCACTCTGGATGTTTTGTGTTTGTTTTTACTTTTATGTTAGATGCTGAACTGCCTTGTGTTATTTATAATTATTTTTTTGATAATAAAATATAATATTACTGTCTGAGGCTAAATGCATCTTTATGTCCTCTATCCCCAAGAAACACATTTATCATATTTAAAAAGCTCACATTAAGATGGTACCCTATGTGGTGCGGTGGTCACAGAACTGGGCTTGTGATCAGAAGGTTGCCGGTTTGATGCCCAGAGCCCACAGTTCATGACTAAAGTGCTCTTGAGCAAGGCTCTAACTGCTCCCCAGGTACTGTAACAAGGGCTGCCCCCTAGTGTTTATAGTATGTGTTTCACTACACAGATTGGGTTAAAATATACTGCACAGTGATGGAAAGAGTGTTCTAAATCCAATAATATATACAAAATCAAAAGGCTTGAAAAGTGGAAGTCAGCTCGTTTAAATTCATTAGCAATGTAGTGTTTCATGGTGGTCAAGTATAAATACTCTCTTCCCTAAACTATTCTCACATTACAGAACCGGCCCATTCTATTAGCTCCCTGTGTCGTTTCTCTCTCTGTGTGAGTGCTGGTCTCTTTCTCAATGACACCTTCTGTCATGCCATAAATACTGCTGAATGGGCTATTGAGAAAGCCGGGCTTGCAAGAGTTTAGCTGTGCTGGATGGCGATGAGCTCACATAAAGCAGACACCCGTGTTATTTATTCCATCTTTGAGAATTCTAGGAAGTTAGATGTTTGCCGCAATGGGAGTCTTAACAGCCTCTGAACGTCTTTTAATATTGATTCAATGAGTATGATTTGTAAATAAATGCATCAATGTAATAACCAATTTGTGCTGCACTGCACATTCAAATCAACATGTGGCTATAATGACAGTGAATATAGGCCAAAGTCGGCCAATAAATCCAAAATGATCTAAAACATTTTGTTATAATTAAATATTAAAATCAGCATGAATTATTATGAGGATATTCATCACATGATTAATTCAATTTTAAGTCACTAAGGATTGCCAGGGTACACCTAATTCATCAATTTAGGTTCAATTTCAAAATCCAATCAGGTGCAGTTTCCACCGCTCGTCTGGGCACCATCTAAAAAGCATAATTGGCAGTGCCTGCAGCAGACACCAATTTGCCACCATGAATGCTAGGGTAGGTAGACCGGACTATGTGGGTGGGATCTTCAAAAGCTGTGCAAGGACACTGATTAGCATTTAAAGGAGTCTGTGCAGAATATATGGGTGTCTTAACTAAGACTGTGTTGTAGAGGGAGCAAACAGCAGTATGCTGTCCTTAAATTCAACTAAGGGCACCCAGCAGTGAAAGAAACATTGATAAAATTTGTTATTTTTTCTTGTTAATTTAGGTTTAGACTGCAATGATGAAACGTTCTAAAACTAAAGTGTTTATGTCTCATCTGAGGCAGCCGTGGCCTGGTGGTTAGAGAACTGGGCTTGTGATCAGAAGGTTGCCGGTTTGATTCCCAGAGCTGAC
>JAYDZF010000032.1:12835540-12846315 GCA_034509105.1 Microcambeva barbata | reverse complement strand
ATAAGTTATGGGGAGACAGCACAGTGGCTTAGTGGGTAGCACTGTCGCCTCACAGCAAGAAGGTCCTGGGTTTGATATCTTTGTGGAGCGATACGGGTCCTTTCTGTGTGGAGTTTGCATGTTCTCCCCGTGTCTGTGTGGGTTTCCTACGGGTACCCCCGTTTCCTCCCACAGTCAAAAGACATGCTACCCGGTTGGCTTGAAACACTGAATTGTCCTGTAGGTACCTTCGATTGACTGGCACCCCATCCAGGGTGTTACCCTGTGCCTTGCGCCAGTTGAAGAGCTGGGATAGGCTCCAGCACCCCTCTCCGACCATAATTAGAATAAGGGGTTAAACACAATGAACTGAACGGAAGTTATGGGGAGATTTCAAAATTTTAAACAACTTCAGTGCTATTTAAATTAACTGAAAAAATAAAATTATTTGAGCACCTATTTATTTCTTAATTATGCAGAATGATTGCCAGCCATTGTATTACCATGTATTGTTTATTTATTTAGAATACTTTTTATCTTGGTGAAGTGAAATTAGTACTCCACATTTTAACATAATCCATGCATTGAGACACATATACACACTAGTGAACACTAGGGGGTAGTGAGCACACATGCAGTGGGCAGCCCTAGCCTGGGGAGTAGGTAGAGATTAGGTTCCTTGCTCAAGGGCAATTCAGTCGTGACTTGCAACCTTCTGATCACAAGCCCAGTACTCTAACCGGCCATGACTGCCTCAAAAGGGACATGAAAGGTGAAAAATTTGAAAAACAATTTCCAACTTTATTAAAACACCAGTGGCAAAGAATGTGTGTTTCTTATCTTCCCCATATATTAATAGAGTAAACTTCTATCTTTTATGGGGGTTACGATCCAAGCAGCCGCATATCATGTAAAACTTTGACTGTAAATGTCCATTTTATAATTTAAACTCTGAACATGCAGCCAAAACTCATTTTCAGTAGCTATTGCAGTGTGCCCACCCACTTGTAACTCTGTTTAGTAGAATCAATTCGCTGTCTTACTAACCAATCAGTGGCTGGGGCTTAGAAACTGTAGAGGGAATTTAATATGAAGCACACATGAATGTAGTCATCAATTTGAGTATATATATATATTATATAACTATGGCACAATTTGCTCAAAAACTGAATCCATTGACTAAATCTTCCAAAATTCAATGTTTACCCATAACTATCCATTCCAAGTTCCATTACAATCCACTTCTGGTGGGAATTTAAAACATATTACAAAGTGTTTATTGTAAAGAGTGCATTATAAACTACAGACCTGCATGGGCATATTGTAATTTCCCAATATTCCTATGTCAGCACACATCAAGTCCCAAAATTCTGTATCTCTCTATTTTGTGTTGTGTCATGTCACTGGAATGCTGGAACACTTACTCTTATTGCAAACCACCATTTCCACTCTAAATTAGAAGGAGCCCTTCAGGGGCCCCGCAATTGGCACAGGAAAAATATTTTTAAATTAAGCACTTATCATCATTGTGCGTGCAAACATTAGTTATCTTCATATGAGACTCTCAGACGGTCATATTGTCTGCTTTATGGCTGTAAATGATCCTTCAGAAGCTTAATCCAGTGTGCAAAGAGCCACACCACTTCAATTAATTGATCCTTATACAGGATCCAGTAGTGTAATTAAAAGGGAGAAGAGGAAGATTTGCTCCCTTAAGACAGTTGATGGAGATTTAGCTCCCCAACCAAAATCAACAATCAATTTATTTGTTAAAGCTGTAGAACCTCAAGATTAATGTTTACATAAGTAAGAAATGAATTATTTTTTATTAGTGCACATGCTGACGCACTGATAAAATATCGTAGTGTAGTTCATTTTTGTCGATGCTTAGGGTCAGTTGCCAACAAAGATGTATTTAATTGTGAGTGTGTGTGTCATCTTTTAAACATTTTCATTTGAATTTCGGTATTTCAAAACCAATTTAAAGATTAAACATATTGCATTTATGCCTTTAATGTATGCAATGCTCTTTAAAAATATATAATTTTCCAAAGAAACACATATTAGAAACTATAACTTGTAGAATACATTTGATGCACATTTTGTAATGTAAGTACACCAACATAGGAGTGTCTGATCTCACTTGTTCCTCCCTGTCCATAGGTGGCACTTTGACCAAGATGGATTACTTGACTGTGCTTCCTCTTGCAAAATAGTAAGGCAAGCTGCAAAATCCCCTTTGAGTTGTTTGTTTGTCCATGTTGATTGAAATGCAGTTGAGCTGGAACAGCCCTTCATGGATTTAAATGAAGACTTCTGGAAACCTGTCTCTCGAAGAAATAAGGTACTAAATGTATGCAGTAACCAAAATAACAAAATTAGATTTAAATTAATTAAATAATATCATGTCCAAGTGTGTAAATATGCTATAGTACAACACATGTGGGCAATTGTACAGTATCTGCTAGCTAATTCTCACTTCCTTCTCATTGTTTGACTTTAATGTTTTCTTTGGAAAGCTCGTCCCTAGTTTGGGTTAAATTCAAAATAAATAACAATATTTTGTTACCAATGCCTTGGCTTGTACAAATGTCCTACCTGAAAACCTTAGTAAACTTTACTTTTAATTTTAGTCATGAGGGGTGAATGGTGAATGTGTGATAAACATAACTCAATTTTAGAAGTGTTGCCTCCTCATGACTGTAAACTATAAAGGCCAAAATCTGATTCTCACTTCACCATACTTGCATGCTGAAACTAGTTTGAGGCAGTAGAACACATTGGTTCTAAAACATGGTCCCAAAAGCGCTGTGCCATTACCAATTGTTTATTTTAAAAGTTCATGCATGACGGAAGCAATTTTCTGTGGTTATAGTGAGTGAACAATTTTTTTTCCATGGCATTAGTTCTGAAGACTCGGTTCTCCTCTTTTGTTGGCTTATAGTATAAAGGATAAATAAACACGTGGTCTAATGCTTGTCATTATGCTTAAATCCTGTTAATTTAATGTAAATGTATTTTTACATTGGTATAAATTCAGTATACAATGTACACATTGCAGACTATTAAGCACAAATATATACAAAGTATGAGATCAAATAAAGACAGTTTCAAGAGAATGTATAGAAATTTATTCAAAATAGTGGTTTACTTAGACTAATATTAACATATTCTTCTATTATTATTATTATTATTATTATTATTATTATTATTATTATTATTATTATTATTACTAGATGTTATATGAGCCCTGGTAATACCTACTCATTAAAATTACCTCGGTCATCGAATTAAACACAATGTGAAATGAAAGTCCATAATCTACCCAACTTTATCACCACTGGAAATGCCAGCACATTTTCAAGATTGCCATGTTCTCATTTTAAGCAGCAGATTTAATGAACTGAAATGAAATACATCAAATGTCATAAAGAACGTGTGAGATAGGAAGGAAGGGAAGGAAGCAATGTGAGAGTGAAACCCATATCTTCATGATGAAGTGAAACCTGAAACTGTACAGTGAAATGCAGAGACTGATCTTTTACTGTCAGGAGGAAAGAAAAAAAGAGCACATCTGAAGATTTGAATCTCCTCATTGCCAACAAGGTCAAGTAGCATATGACACTTTCAGCTCATAGACACTGGCATTCAGATCATCTTCCAGAGTTTAAATTGAAAGGTAGTGAATCTTATTTCATTTCCTGACTAGACACTCTCAGTGCCGCTTGACTAGACTCCCGGGGCTTGTTACAGTACAAAATGTAGGATTTTGTATACTCCTTATGTGAATGATCATGCTGCTTGAGCTGCTACTTGGGTTGAATTAATATCACAAACCCTACTGATGAACACCTGGACATCACAAGAAAAAGGGTTCCAGACCATTAAAATTTCAACAAGCTTGATCCAGGTGAACCTCCAAAGAACTACAGAATAGGTAAGACACTGAGTAAATTGGCTTCCATGGGAGAGCTGCCGTGTGCAAAATGCTGGTATCAAAAAGCACAAGGAGTCATCTTGCACTGGCCATCTAGATGACCTATTAGAATAGGATGAAGATTGTTAATAAATCGAATCTTCAGTGGCCCCTCTTTAGCTGCAGGTATTATTACCGTTTTTCAATTTGAAGAAAGCTTGACCTACATGCTCAGACACGAGGTCCATCTTCTTCTGTCTTTTTTATGGCTCAATGACAGCAGTAATTGGCATGTCACTATTCATTAAGAAGAATCAACACTTAATAATGGATTACCCCATTGTACCTGTTGGTTGGATCTTTTTAGCCACCCATGGAACACAAAGTCTTGTGTACATTGTATCCACAGCCAATCAGTGTTTTAGCTAGATTAGTTACATCTGTATTTCAGATAATTAGTTGAAGATGTAAAATAAGTTGATCACCCCGGCTCATTTGGGTTAGCTAATTTGACCAGATTAAATAAGCTTTATTTGCTTTATTACTGAAGCAAATAATATACTGCTATGTAGTTTGTTTAAATGGAGCATTTAGAATTTACAGCTTTTAATTTTTGTGTATGATCAAATACCACCCAAAAAGTCTGCCAGCTATATTCACTACTGTAATACGATGTTTGTTTTTGATTTTTGTATGAAATATGCAACCATTAGTTTTCGCAAAAGCTCTAGCCTAGGAAAAGGTTAACAACCAACATAGTACAATAACTAATAACAATAACCAAGCACATTATATTACATTTAATTTTACAGCATTTTCAGCATGTCCGGGCTCATTATCGGAGATCATGGTCTACATTATTGATTTGGCATCATTTTTATCCCGGACTTTAAAAGGTGTTTTTGTGTTTAGCAGCATGTATGTGTCCTGTAATATCTACCACTATCACTTTGTCTGCAGCAAATGAAGAACTTTGCATGATATACTGCAGTGTAGAAATGGTATTAGCCAGGTTATTTCTTATCTCTATTCTAAACTTTAAGCTACTGTTGGTTTCTTACTGACCTCAACTGCTGAAGCCAAATTTGGTCTTGTTGAGCTTTGTTGTTCAGACCAAGAAACAACCAAAGCATCATATCCAGCCTAGCTCTGATCTATGCTTTGCTAAAGTTATACCACAGAGATTCATCCTTTTTTAGACTTTATGACTTTTATTCTGACAGTGAGTGCTAGTATACCGTTGTTTTTTTTTTTTTTAATGTTAACCAAACCAAAGTTTTGATTGAGATACTACTTACTAATTTTGTGAATGAGATTTTGTATCTTTGGTTTTTAGATTCACCGCAAACCTTTTCACTTTTTTTAAGGGCGTTGAAGAACAGATTTAAGTTAAAATCATATACACAACACAGAGGGTGCAAAGTGTTTGAGTTTCAAAACTTTTAGAATCCACATTTTTTTCTTGATTTTGAGTCATTCTGTACCAGACATACAAATATCCTTATGAAATGGTATTTATATGCTGGTGATTGTTATTGCTGGCTTGATCTGTAACTAAAACTTAAAACAAAAAAGTTGATGTATTCATATTGGCTCATAATTCTATCAGAAACCAGATTTTAGTGATTTTATGAAATGCTGTAGGTGTATATGGCAGTTGAAGATTTTTTTGCAAACTTTTAGATAATTCAAATCATGTAAGTGCACATATGTATTTAACTCCAATTGTTGGAGAAATGTAAAATAAATAATTATTTATAAATATTTTCATCTCATAAGGGCAGATTTTGGTGTTTTCCTTTTGGTGAATGTAGTTTCTACTGGTGGATTTGCAGGACTGAGAAATAGAAATAGTGTGCTGAATGCTTACTTTAGGATATTTTCTCCTTCTAGCTCTAATACAACATAATTTGCTGTACCAATATAATCTCCTGGGTCCGGTATCCCCTCAAATAAGCAGTGATACGATTTATATGGTCTCGATTAAATAAACAGTTATTGCAGGAGTTTTTCATCATTGTGTTTATTTGTTCATCTCAACAGCACATAAAATTTTGATTTAATTTTCTAATCCTATAATGGAAGAAAGATTGTGAATTGGCTGTGCACACAAACACTTCAATTGACAAAGTCAATTTTTACTAAGTGGTAACTGTTCATGATTAGATTTCCTTTTTTTTTTCACAGAATAATGTAAGAAAACCCTTAAACTTGAAGACTGGGAGCGGGTTTAAACTCTGCCGACCGGCAGCTTTGCATTTCTTTTTGCATTCTTCTAGTGCGTTATTAAATTCTTAATTAACAGATGACATTAACAGAGTTACACAGAGAGAGGGAAATTAATTTTAAAAAGTCATTGCACAGGCACTGGCCATAAAAGGTGATCAATGGGATTAGTCATTGTCTAGCATGTTTTGATTCTGCAAATTATTGAACGTTTTAGCATTTTCTCTTAATCATTTCTTGTGTTTTTTTAACATCTAAAAAGCAGGTTGCCAACTGTCTCATACATGTAAAACTTCCAAAAGAAAAAACTATATTTTGTTAATATCAATAAAAACAAGAATCTGTGTTAATTATCCTTTCTCTATTCAACTGAACAGTTGGATTTCAGATGTTTTTACTGTCTAACTTAATTGTATGCGAGTATTATAAATACATTTTAATTTGATGCCTCCAGCATACTAATAATTAGACCTTAATTTCCTAATAATTAGACTTTCTTATCATCGGGGAGTTGAGGGATCTAATTGTTGCAGTTTACAAGAGTGAATGTTTTCCAATCTTGTCTAATACAGGACTTCAACTGTCCATGGTCACTGTATGACTCTTTCCGTTGTCGGCCTCAATATAAACGCTATATTCCTTATTTGTATATTTACACATATTCAAGTCAGTCATTGCATGGGCACTGATCCCCACCCACTCCAATGACATACATCCATTTTTAAATATAATGAATCAGTGCCTTTGTCATAACACAGATACAGTACAGAAACTCTGAGCTTTCTTCAAATATCCCAGCTTGTTTAGAAGCTGGAGTGCAGGGTTGGTCCCATTATTTTACATTAGCCTGAAATATTTGTTTGTTTCTTGAATAGTTGCTGAAAGAAAAACCCTTAACCATTATTCTCATTCTTAATGGCTATCACAATGTCTTATACATGTTGTATTTAAAATCTGACTTGTCTACATAACAATACAAATTTAAATTTTACAATACAAAATTGTAACCTTTGAAATAATGTGTTGTCACTAGTGCCATGGTGGAAATCAAGTTGACGGCATATAAACACAATTGGCAAGCAGTTTGTGTGAAGTTGGGATCCCAGTGTGTCAGTTTATTGGAGGCTAGTAAATCTGCCCTGTCAGTGTAAAGTATTAAAATCTTTTCCCCCCAATTGATTAACTTATTACCACCTGTTGTGCTATGATGAATCAACTTCAAACAGGCATATTTTAGTTACATTTTAATTTCGGCAGAGACAAAAAAGACAAGCAATCTATTTACAGAAATACCTGTACAAAAGCAAATAATATTAATAATAATAAAATAAAACAGTTCATAAATAGAAGTGGACTTCAGCGTTCAGTACATTTTGCCAAGTTCAGCTAAGCTGCGTGCATAGTGACTCCTAAAAGACGTAAATAAAATAAAAAAGATTTATACCGATCAATTCTACATTTACATCCAAGTCGCAGGACAGATAGTGAATGGTTAATATTACAGAACTCCCCAGTAGCAGTGAAATGTTGGACAAATTAATGTTCAAGTTCAAAGCTGGCAGTACACACACCTCGACTGTTCAGAGGGTTTTCAAATACACACTGTCTGTTCTCAAACATGCTGGGTGTGATCTTGTTCTGCTTCATTGGCTGATAAAGGTATTTTGTTTGCTAGTAATATTGACAAGAATTTCTATTTCTAGGAATTGCTACTGTTGCTCATTTTCAACCTATCATTACAAAGTTCATCATCATTTTCTTTTATTTCTCATTACTTGCTTGAATGTGCAAACTGAGATGACTATTTCGAGTGATTGGTGTGTGAGAACAGAGAGAATGCACGTCTCTCTATAAGTGTCTGCTAGAAAAATGGCTGGTCTATATTTTCTTGCTGCTAAGTATATACCAATCTAGGCCCTGATGTACGTAGGCTAGCATTTATCTAATTCTGTGTTCTACACCTGGCTGGGTTGGGCTCATCTGTCATCTGTGGGAGGTATTAATCTAGATAGGTTAATGATTGTGTTGATTATTTAGTAGACAATTCAGTCTAGCTCTTCAATCTGCAATGAGCTGAACTTATGCAGAATTTAACTCACTGATGACTTCATTATCCGTAATACAATGAGTATGATAATCCATTATTAACATTATGTATATAAATAGTGGTCTGTTCAAGTAATCATGCTAAATTTGATGGACTTGTATTCTAGATCATCTAAAACATGTACAGTTGTTACCTATTGATAGACTTGACAACATTTGACCGATCTTACATAAATAAATCACAAGATAAAAGCTTTTGTTTTTGTGTTTTTTGTATCATATAAACTTGAAACACTGGAGACTGTAATCACCCCAGATAGTACTCCTGGTGCTCCTACTATTGGTTTTTGTACTAGTCAAAAACGACAAGTCATACCAATAACGGTATAAAAAGGCACGTTGCATATTTTGCATTCACTCTATAGTTTTGTTTCGATTTTCCCTTTTTTACAGAAGCATTCTAAATGTTCAAAGTGGCACTGAAAATCGAATGATAAAAATGTAAAGGAAGCAAACAAAATGTGTCATTACTGATTTATATTTCAAAAACAGATAGAGCTTCAGAGAAATGCATTTATGATGTGACGTACATATGACAAGTAATTCGTCATTGTGCCAGGGAAAAAAAAAGTTGATTGAGGAAATGAAATGTTAAAATGCTTTATGCTGAATGAACCAATGAATCATTATATACATATTTCATTTTCATCTTAAACCGATAATCTAGGACATACATTTGTTTATAATGTCTGTTTATAACAAAAGCAAGCAGTGGACCGTATAGATCACAGGGTAAGATTTTTTTTGTGTCCATTTCTGTTTTTTTTTTTTTTGTTGTTTTTTTTGCCTTCATTGTATGTGAAGTAGAATCCTTTTAAACGTGCAATAGAAAGTACATTTCTGTATACAGTTAATAAGCATTAGAGCACTTTTTTAACAACAAGTAGTACACATAGACTAAGGTTTCAGAATTCAGTATTAAGGCTGCGAGAAAAGTGCAGTCCGTCTAGACCAGCCTTTCCAACGTACAAAAAGAATAAATCAATTGCATTATTATTATCTCATTTACTTTTAAAGGCAGAATTTGTGCCCTGTCAGCATAGGCAACCTTAAAATAGGTGTACTTGGTTGGTAAGCACAGGATCTCATGTGTGTATATGAATGTGTGAGTGCCAAAGTGAGATCATTCATACATTCATTTACCATCCATTAGACTGTACAGATAACGTGCATATATTTCACCCAACATATGTACAACCAGAGAGCTTTTCACAGCACTGGTTTCTTTATGTGAGATTTTCTTTATACGAAATGTCATATTCCTCCAGGACTTTGGTTTTTCATGGCGACAAGTGCTCAATCAGGCGTGTGACATCTTAAAAATATCTGTTGTGATTGTGCAAATCCTTTTAGCTGGTGGATTCACTGAACGATTCAATAATTTAGACTTGTCATTTGATGTGTGGTGTCAGTTCTAGGTAGGTTTGAGTGAAAATAAGCACTCTTCTGCCTTGTGGGTTTATTGCTCAAATTAACACTCGCACTAAGGGAATGTCAGGAAGCAGGTCCAGCCCAAGCAAGTATGTATGTGTGTGTGTGTATATATATATATATATATATATATATATATATATATACATGTACACATACATACAGTGGGGTTCTTCAAAAAGCTTCTGCACTTTTTAAACTCTATTTATTTCAAAGTCAAATGACATCACTTTACTACCAAAAATATTTTTGGTAAAGCACATGGCCACTTATGCACCGCTGCTTTCACATCGTCTAGTCATGAAACTATTCTACCCTTACAGCTTCTAATAAATCTAAAAGTTTGTACGCAGAGCAGATGGCACTAAAACCAAACTCTCTCAGAATCTTACATGACCAATCACTACTTCCCCTGCCATATCCGTTTCAAACAAAAAGTGCGGAAACTTTTAAAGGATCCATCTTTTAATCAGGTAGGTGTCCTCTATCAACAGGATGTCTAAGGTGGCCATGTTTATTTGCATGTTTTCCAAAGGCTGCTAAGGGGTCGAAGTAGAATTCAGCATACTTCATTATACTTATCCAGGTAACATCTCCAGCATTTGATCATATTAAAGATTTATAGTGGAAAGTCTGGCTTATGCCTGCAGCTCCCGTGATGCAGTGTCTCAGTGATGAGTTTTCAGGTGATTGACATCTACACTTGTAAAGCATGTATTTAGCATATTTTTATACAGCATAACCCACATGAGAAACTGTGAGCGGTAGCGTATGCATGTATTTGTAAAGCAGATAGGCACACAGTTAAACTTCCAGTTTAAGTTCACCGAGTACAGCATGTATGCCAAAACACCAGTTTGGACATCGACGGACCACTTGCAAAAGATTAAAGTCCTAATATGTAAGTAAATTGTCCAGATGTGTCTACACAGATGTTAAATTGTCCAGATGTCTCTTTGCAGAGGACAGTTTCATGCCTTGATTGCAGAGTTGATTCTTCTCCAGCTGAAATTAGTCGTGTTCATTAGTGTTTTTGGTGTCTTTAAATGTCAGCTGTTGTCCACTGGTCCAATTCTTGAACACATTGCATAATTATTTAATGAACAAAACTATATAT
>JAYDZF010000032.1:12781162-12800589 GCA_034509105.1 Microcambeva barbata | reverse complement strand
TGTGTGTTTCACTGCACGGATTGGGTTAAATGCGGAGAACGAATTTCACTGTAAAGTGATTAATAAAGTATCTATCTCTATCTCTATCTCTAAAAAGAAAAGGCAATTTTAATGATTTCACTGATCAAAACAGACCAGGTTTGATTAATAGCTGTGCATTTGTAACTCTGTATGCAACGTTTACAAGTTGAATGTCAGTGGCAAAATGGATAGCATACCTGAGCCATTCATTTATTCTTAATTCACATGATTCGAATTGGAAGCACAGACAGGACCACAATCAATAGAAAATTTCAGATCACTTTTCATCCACAATGACTTTCCACTGAATTAAATTCGGGGGGCAACATCAGCAGTGGCAACATGGCAATGATGGGGCTTGAACTGGCAACCTAATCATTTGCCTTATTTCTGAGCAACTGCTGTCCCTGTGAGCTTTTTAAGAAGGTTCTGGTCAGGGCAGCAACAAGTCTGAAAAACACTGAGCACAAGGTAGGAATATCCTACTCTGAGCCAGGTCTTCAGCCATTCCCCATCCTCAGACCCTCACTGACCAAACAATGACCATTAATATAAAGTTGTTTGCCCTTTGAGCTATAACAATCTGTTCTGTGGGAATTTGTGACCATGAGGTCAGAGTGCTGTGCAAGCCACTGGATTTTCTGTATTTGATACTCAACAAGCAAACAATGTATTTTGGACCTCACATTGTGCAAAGGAGTACAGTCATGCTGGAATAGAAAAAAGGCCCGGCCTAATACTATGACTATGACTTAGCCAAGCAGTTTAATATTGAACTAGTTTTATAAATGTCGCTGGTCCAAGCATCACCATTGTCGAGCCGCCAGCAAGACATTTAACACTACACTACAAACATTTTTTTCTGTTTCTTTATTTTTTTCTTACAGAATTAGATCTAAAATAATGTACATGACACTGAGCAATGTGGATTACTTGTGGATGTTGTACCTCAGTGGTTTAGGTAATTGACTAGTTTTCATAATGTCCTGAGTTCATGCTTCACCACCATCCGTTTGCTATTGTTCGGTCCTTGAGCAAGACCCATAATGCTTAATAGCTTGTGTTTTATTTAGTCACAATTGTAAGTTGGCTAATTACAGTTGATGTAAATGTATCTACTAGTTTATAGTTTGTTAGTTAATTCATTGTCTGTTTTACCACTATCCTATCCTATTCAATCTCATCCCATCTGTGTGACATCGGGTCGGATTCATTAAGCAAACTGTAGGAAACACACAGGACAGGTGGCCAGTCAGTGACATTGTGCACAAATTGTCACTAATGATATACATTATAAACATTACATCATAAACCTCTCATCTACTTCTGATTTTTTTCCCCTTCCTTTTCATTACTGCTTTAAATCAGCAACATATTATAATGTGTTCACAAACAAGCCCTTTCTGTAATCCCCCAAGGTTTGCATTTGGTCTTGGTCTCATTAAATCATTGTCTTTGTCTAAACAGTACTACTTCTGCATGCAAACATGTTCAAATAGTGGAAAGAGGCATGTGTGAAAGGTAGGGCTAAGAAAAGCTAGATAAACATTGTCAAAAACACCAAATGCTAGACCAGTGCCTAATTAATGGCCATGGGAAAAGCTTAAGATGTTATTATTTGGAACATTAAAACCCCATAGACCTTTTCACCCTGGAGTATAATATTGTTTCCCCTATGAGGATCTCCATTAAACCCAGGTGATATCAAACACACTTCATCCCTCCTCCTACATCTGTTATTTCCTTCCTCTCTTCGTCTCGCTTACAATGTCAGAAAGAGCAAAACGAGCTGTGTAGGGCAAACATAACAGCTCTGAAGGCAAACGATACCATTCTATTTCCTGTGTTCACCTAAAAAGAGGATGCATTGTCCCTCCTCAAATATCCTTCTTCTGAGTTCTGCCTCTTTAAGCCCAAATTGACGGAAGGAGGACTAAAAGGACGAAACAATATGATACCCTGCTCTAAAGTGCCACTTAACACTATGAAATATTAATTCCTGATGATTGTGCTAAATAATGGGCAGCACTGCATGGTAGGTAAAACAAAACAGACTGGGTGTTGTCTCTTCCCCATTTATCCATTTTCCTGAAATAAGCAGATTACTATACTGCAAGACCACCTTTAAAGCCTGTAATCCGCCTCCCACATAAGTCGAGCCTACAGATCGATGATCAGAGGCCTGATGCTAAGCAGGGGCAGTGGAGGTGAGAACACTATTCACTCGAACAAGCCTCTCTTGATGGGGGTGGTATTTAGACCAAGCCTCCATGTTGAATAATAATAATGGAAAGAAAAAAAAAACATAATCACTCTGAATAAAATTATTTTATTTCAAAAGTTTTCTTATCCCTCATTCACATATCACCAGAAGATAAGACAAAATACTTGCAAGGTGAACGTGACCCTTACATTTTCCATGATTGAGTGTTTTGGAGAAGCAGCATTAAAATACTAGCACACCAGTACAACTCATGAATTTGAGTCTCAGCTTTGCTATTGGCAGGCTGGCACCTAGACATACTTTTTTTTATTAATATTTGGCTTGTCCGAGGGTGTGTTTGACAAAGAGTATCATGACTGTCTCTGCTCAGGTGCAGATCAACCAGCAGAGGTCATAACAGCAGTAGAGATGGCAGGTTGAAAAGAAGTGGACCACTAATGTACATATGTACACCATGTCCACACTCAATTACTTTTGGAGTGTTCAGATTACTTTACATTTCACACTACACAGATATTTGCATCTTCTTGCAGTCTCATTGGCTGTAGTTTGTCATTTGCAACCTGCTCAGGATGCTTTTACACATTATTTTGACTCATCGCCTGGTCCAGATATTTACCATATATTGTTGATTCTCTGAATGTTTGGCAATCCACAAAAAGCGTGTGGTAGGAACTAGGCAATAATTACAGCTCTCCATGGGCAAGTAAGCAGCAACAGACTGTGGACTGGGAGGAAAATTGTTAGAGATATTGTTAGAAAAAGATTTTCCCAGATTGTCGTTGGACAGACATGTCACTTTGATAGTAAACACGGTCCACCAGGAGTTCAAAACTGAGTCAGTGCTGAGAGTCATTAAAACAGTGCCACATTTAAATTGCCAGATAAGGACAAGAGGTCAGCCATCTGCACAGCTAACGTCAATAGTGGCATGCTGCTGTAAATAGCCTTTGCTATGGGAAAACAGACAAGTGCCAATATGTCCAATTATGATGAATCATTGCAGAAACAGATCAATTTAGCTTGTCTGTCTGGTGCCTTGATTCTGATTTTGTCAGCATGTACAATATATGAGAATGCATACCAAATATTTATTAAATATCAAACTGGTTTGATTTTGTTTATTTATTCAGTCACCTTAATCTAATAGAATAGAATTGTTTCTTCACACATTCCCGCTTGCTTGGAGACTAGATTTGGAGCACAGAATCAGCCTTTACAGACAGGGTTAAAGATCTTGCTTCAGGACCCAACCGTGCCTGTGTAGCAGAGCCTGTATTTCAACTGCTCTACCCACTAGACTACACTGCCCCTAAATAATCAGTGAATAATCAATAATAAAACCCTACCTCTACATATTGCTTCTAGACTCTACGAACCTGATAAATGTTATATTTTGTCTGGTCAACTTAATGTCTTTTAATGGTAAACATACATTCCTGCATTCCCGTTACTTTGGGGGGCGGGGGATAAAGAAAATGTTGATTTTTCTGACTACAATGCACGTTTCTAGATATGGTGAACATACAGTAACTTAATGTTGAGTGGCAGATATTTATGCAGTGCTGCCTGAGGCATTGAGGATCACATGTGTTTAGCTTAAGCTTGCACCATTGGCCTTTATAAACTGAAAATCCTCCAGATTCCTTGAATACGTCAATGATGATATGCACTGTAGAGGAACAATCTCTCTTTGAGCTACATTGTTTTTAAACATACATTTGTTGACAGGCTGTAGTTCCTATTGGCATCTTTTGTACCAAACTATGATTACAATCACCTAATCTGAATCACATAACTTACACTTTTAACCTCATTGCTAGTCCTAAAGTCCCTTTTTTTCTCTGAATACGTTGCAGGCCTGAAATAATTGACCTTATAATAGACATTTTGTAAAGATGCATTTGCATTTCTGCTTTGCATCACAGTTTGCTTTGATGCACTTGAGTATTGATGTTTCTAACCTGGACTTTAATATCACCAATATGCTAATATTGTTCATCATTCATTGTCTTTTACATAATTCATATAATATTAATAAAATGTTACTTTTCAAAAGAGTGATATACATTCCAAATGCACATCTTTTACCACAAAGAGCTTGTCTTTCTGTTTTTAGATTGCTTTCCTAATAATGCCTGGCACAGTGGTGAATGATCAAATTCAGCTTTAAATCTGTAGCTTCTATTGTGTGCAGATGGTGGATTCCAGCTAAGATAGATATGAGGCCTAGAGGCGTGTGTGGTTTCTTCTCAAAACTATATTCTAGCACCACACGTTCACACATTGATTTCTTATACTCCTATTTCAGCGCAATCATTCTGCATGGCAAGGTCTAACAAACAACTTGGTTAACAGCAAGTACTATCTCCGCTCTGGGTTTCTCTCCTATTTTCTGCTTGCAAGATTCTTTCTCACATTTTTTACTTGCCACTTTCCACAGTCATGCTCTCGCCACAATCAATTAGCAGATAGATAAGAGAGCCAAAAGAACTCAACAGAAAGGCTGCAGGCCACATGATGCAGGTGTCTGGTCTTTATCTTTCTTTTTGAGTGTGTGGCCATGTAAAAATATCACAGGCGGCCTGACAGTGGTCACTCTATAACTTTACACATTGCAGAACAAGACGTTATAATGTACTATACCTTATATGTGGATCTTTGAATTTTATTTATTTCTCTGAAACTGTGAGTATGGGAGGAGTAATAATAATTCGTCATGTCCGAGAGAGCTTTAGTTTCCAAACAAAAAGCTTTAAGGGGAAGACATCTTTCATGTGAATAATCAGGCTGAGGTCGCACAGACAACTGATGGCAACAGTGAGTTTCTGAATCAAGGAATGCAGGTGTGCTAGTGGAAAATCCCTCTTCTCCAGCTGGGCACACACTGTAACTAGTGTTTAAAACAAATGACATCACATTTCTACATAGACTTTAACATGAGTATTTTCTCCTCCATTCAGTGAAAATGTGCAAAACCACTGACAAAAACTTCTAAACACCTATCTTGCCTATAACCAGACATTCACACATGCGGCTCATTAGTCGCCATCACAAGAACTGTTAGTGGTCCTTGTGTGTTTACTTGAGTGAGACACATAATGCACCATAAGCTAATGAGCTCACTCTTTCCACAGCCAAATCCCTTTATCCCTGTCTCACCAGCACCTTCCCCCATTACAGTTTCCTCTTCCCTCAAGAGTCTCCCACAGCGAAAAAGCAGTGAAGCTGCCTCCTTACATTGTGGGGGGGAGGCAGGTTGTACACTCCTGGTCCAATGAGACCACCTGTGCTGTGCTGTTTGGATATGAGATCAGTGGGGAAATAATGACGTTAAAATGATGCCATTAAAAGGTATTATCAGTGCATCACTCGGATGAAGCAGTGTTTCGATTTGAATGAATGAAAGGCACAGGGCCAGTCTTATCCAAGGGCCCAACTGTGGATGTATGGAGTCTTCAGATTGATAGTCTATTGTAAATATGGTTTAAATACACTGCCCTCTCTTTCAGAAACAAATCCCTGTTAATATTTGGTAATTGTGCATAAGGCTAGAGCCTTTTTTAAAGCTGGTTGCCCTTCCACAACCCTACTATTTAGTCAAGCTTGGGATAAAGATAATAATACAGGAAAGGTGTATCATGAATAACAAATAATACTTGAGGTGCTACTATTTTTAATGTATGATTCTACTATCTTGTATTTTATGGAGCAGGCTTTCTTTCTACTTGTAGAGAAGGCTAGAAATGACTCTTCACTCTTAGATTTCTCAGTACAGATGTGGTTCGATTAGGAAGTTTTAAATTGTTGATAGTATGACTTCTGAATGTAAGTACTTGCTGGTGGTAGTGTGTGGCTGGATTGATGGAGAGCTTGTGGTTGATGGAAGAACAAGGCGCTCTGCAAGCTGCTATAGATGTTAGAGGCTTCGTGGAGGAGGATGCTTGCTAATAACGACTTGGCATAATTTCAAAGTCCTAATGGCCAGTTCGCTTGAGCACAGTAAATGTGACCACACTTTAAGCCTCACACTCATTAAATCACAGCCTGTGTTTGTATAGAAACTCACACACTTCCGTCTAAACACCTATACAGTCATGCATAGTTTTGGCGGGTGTGTGCGGGAGGGGTGGGGGGTTGCTCCCTACCAACAGACACGCAGACACAAACACATTAATCCCTTAAAGGGGGCTTAAGGGCTCTCAGAAGTGGGATCCCTGTAGGAAAGACTGCAGGCAAATCGTCGACGCCTGTAATTAACATTGTGCTTTTGAGAGGCACAGGCGGTTACAAAGACCAAGGGAAGCATGAGCGTCTATGAGGGAGACGGGGAGGTTGAAGAGCGAGGGATTGGCGGATGAAAGGTATCATGAGGATAAAGCTCAAAGCAAAGCGTGAGAATTATTTTAAAAAGTGCCACAGTGCTAAGTAAGTGCTCCCTAATTCCACAATATGTGTCAGAAACTGAGAGACTTGGCATAATGAACATGCAATGCAAGCAAAGTGAAAAAAAAATCTAAAAAAAAACCTACTGATAGCACCATCTTTATTTTTAGTCAATCCCTGGTTTGTACATCCAGTTAACACTTATTTATTTGTTCAGCTCCAGTTTATTGTGATATGTTTTTACTATTGTAAACCTGTTGTTACTAGATGTTATAATTCGATGAATAGATAGTAATCCGAAGGTCGCCGGTTCAAACCTCACTACTGCCAGGTTTCTGCTAATGGGCCCTTGAGCAAGACCCTTAACACTTATTGCTCTGACTGTATGCTGTAAGTTGCTTTGGATAGAGATGTCTGCTAAATGGTGAAAATGTAAAAACGGCTACTGCACATGTGTTATCAGTCAGCATCAGTAAAAAGGACACTGCAGTGCATCACTGCAACACACTCAGCCAAAAACATTTTTACTGAATTGGTACAAGACTAAGAAAAAGGTATCGAAGGACTGTAACTGTGTAAGAAAGTATTTTTTTAAAACAGAATTTAAAAGGTGTGTGAACTTTTTTTGTATGCTAAGTTACAAATTCAGTAACTTAACCCATGCAGACATGTCTGAAACATGTTAAACTCCGGATCCTCAGTAAGTGAGCTTTGTAGCACAGACACTACCTGTTTGAAACCCTTTGCACCAGATCATTAGCTGTCAAAAATAACCTCCGCAACATAAGACCCAGGTCCAGCGACAAGCATGAGTCTATAAGGTGTTACTATGGAGACAACGATAGATATGTGAGGAAAAAATCAGGTGAGAAAAAAACTTTACTCTATTAAAAGCCATTAGTGAGAGAAGATTGAGTTAAATGAAGTGGCATGATTTCTTTAATCTCTGGCACAATTTAAGGGTCTTTAGTCTCTGATTATAAAGGACTCGCTTTTAATAAACTCATTCGAAAATGAACACTGGGCAAAATGAAATAATTAAAAGGTTGGCAAGATAAGATGCTTGTCTGTCTTTTTTTTCTCCTTTTCTTGAGAAAATGGATGAGACCAGCACAAGTTGCCTGTGTGACTGACAGCTAATGTGATCACATGAAGGGCTCATTTAATTAAGGCATAAAAGACTCGCTTAATGTTACCAGGATCAAGTGAAAAAAGAAGGTTGATAGACAGTTACATCTCTTTTTGCTCAAGAATTGGCCACCTGTTCACTTGGATTAATCCTTCTATAAAGTTTAATCATTTTATCAGCTTTGTGATGATGATATTTAAAACCTGATCTCGAACTGAATGCATAGGAAATATATAATATACAGAGAATATTCAATTTGATCAGATATATTATAAATAAGGGGCTTGGGTGACACATGTCTAATATGCATCCTGTCACTGCTAAGATTCCCACTAGGGTGGGTCTAGTTTCACAAGAATCAGTCAGCACAAAGAACTTACGTACCCCATGCAGGGCACCAATTTGTTGTAGCCTCAGTCAGCCCACTAGTTAATCATGTCTGTATGTTAATAGCAAACCAGACAATAGTACGTCTTGGGTGGGATTCGAAACCTGATCCCAGAGGTGGCTAGCACAAATTAAAACTTACCCACTTCATTTTGTATTAATTCTTACTGAATGACTATGAACAACACAGTGGACATCCATGTAATCTCAAAGCAAGGTCTTCAATTTGATCAACATGTGGAATTGTTCGTGTCTGTGTTTGCCTGGGGATGGACTTGTGGACCCGTCCATGGTGTTTCTTACTTTTCTCCTAGTAAATTGTACCCACTGTAATTATAAATATGATAGATTTGTGGTAAAAGGGATAACCACATAATTTAAAACTTTTTAAAAAGTATACCGAGTCAAAAAAATGTCTTTAATGTCATTTAACCACCTTTTAAAACTCCATTCAAGGTTTATTATTAACTACTGTGAATGTCTTTTGTTACACTTGCATTGACTGCACTATATTAAAAATGCATTGGATGGTGGTCTGTTCTTAAGCTTGAGAGTGGAACTGTCGATTCATGCCGAGCAGACATGTCTTAGATATCATTCAAGAACATTTACAGAAGAAAAAACAGGAGCAGGGGCCTTTTTTCCACATTAGCTTTTAAACACATGGGGATGTTAAGCTTGCAGGTTTATAGACAATGATAAAGGTTCTTGAATTCCATTCCTTTATTTCATAAGATGACTGGCAAGGTGTCTGGCAAGATGTCTGGCAAGTGGCCATTGTTCTGTATAGTTTTAAGTGTCTGCCATAAACTTGCACTATTTAAAAAGACACAAAGATGAACATCTTTACTATATACACACGTGTTTAGTATAACGACACAGCTTGTTTGGGAGCTAGTGTCAGAGTGGAGGCATTGAAAGGTTTATGTTCTTTACTCAAGGACCCAACAGTGGCTGCATAGCAGAGCCTGGGTTTGAACCAGCAATCTTCTGATGGTCCAAAGCTCTACTCACTGGGCTACCATGGTCAGTCATGGTCCATTTCGATTAAGAAGGAATTAAGTTTGTATGGTACACATTTCAAACAGTTTATATATACTCATATTAAAACCATTCAGTCACAGATAAAGTAACCAAAATGAATAAAATCAAAACTGCAGTGTAAATCCTTACGATATTTTCAGTGATGGTTTGAAAGCTGACGTAAAGACCCATTCTGTATCGATGTCAGTGTGTTGGTGTGATGGAGCGTGACCTGCCAGCAGAAGTGTGAGAGGAGCAGGACTGATCTGAAGGAGAAGAGGACTCACACGTTGTCCACTGTGACTTTGTCTGTCTGCCTGCTCTCTGGAGAACAGGCCTAAATAAAGTAGTGGACTTTCAGGAGCGGACAGGCAGCTGGGTTTTTCCTCTCACTTACTCCGTCTCTGTCTTTGGTGAGAAGTGGGCCAGAAGGTTCCTATATCCTCTACCAAAGCCCTGGAGATCTTCATACAGGGACACACATATAAACCGAAACATTTTACTGCTTACTTCTGTTCCATTTGCTCTACAGACCAGAGTGGAATAGTGACACACAGGCGCACTTTGTGTACACAGTGCAATAAATGCATTGACATTCTCACCTTTATGTAAAACACTCAGAAAATATCAGGTGCATGTTGGCGTACACACACACACACATTCGGAGAAATGGCTGCACCTGGCATAGTGTCTGTGGCTTTTCAGCTTTACAGTACCGCTCTCTGTAACCTTTTCAACAGTGAAGGCCTCATTGATTAAAACAGATGACATTGACTCAGCCCTATGTGGAGCCTCCACCTGGGGACTAAGAAAGCCCACCTGCCTTGATAACTGCCATCTACTACTGTGCCATGAACTAGCAAAGGCTGCTTAAATACTGACAGCTGTTCATTTTGGTGTGAGAGTAGGGTGGTTTGATGGGGTTTCTCTGCCATTGCAAAATGCTTTCTAAGCTAAGCTCAGTGTCAGGTATTACTTACTACTGATCTAGCCATATCGGGGACGGTCAAAGTTGATTGTGAAAATAAGATCCAACTAATCCATAATTCACAAACAACAAAACTGGTAATTTACTTTATTTTTTTTTAATTAGTCATTTATTAAACACTAAGAGATTTCCATGCTTTAAATGGGCAGGTCAGTGACAAGATCTTAAAAATCTGACAGGTTTCTGAATGATATGAAGGCTATTAATATACACTACTGCTATATCAGTCCAATCATTACAATGAGAAAATCAGCAATGAGAAAACATTATGCTCATTAAGAAGATTCTGAAATCATTAAAAAGAAAAGGTATTTGTCTAACCAGGTCTAATGAACAGTTCTACTACATACATGCTGTTGGTTTAAATGAAACAAGTCAGAAATTATATATATATATTTTTTTACGGAATGACGAACTATTTCAAGCATTTTAAACAAATCCAGCAGCCTGCAATTCCTCAGCAAAACAAAAGAAGGCACCACAGAGCAAACATTCATAGCGTGTGCATTTATCTCTATAACAGCACCCTCTCAACGAGTCTTATTTCACCAGCCTCACAAAGGCACACTAATGACACCCAGAACAAAATAACTATGTTCCACTGTGCTTTATTACTGAATGCCTGACATATTCGTCGTAGAGAACATATGAATATGTAAACATACATGGATTGATTTTTATACTGAGGTAATCTAATCAGATTTTGCTGCACTCATATTAATACACATGGATAAATACTGACTCAACAGAATTAGCATATGGGCTACTCTGCTAGGCTGTTGTTTTCCAAATAGGTTAATCCCATTAGGGCACCCCTTGATTGCTTAGATGTGCATTTGTTTTATCTATAAACAAACTGAGCCCCACCTAAATCATATCTAACATCTTACTCAAAGACCCGAAAACCACCCTTAAGCTCTTTTTTTCTATTTGGGAAACATTGTGATAATGAGAGATAATTAGGATTGGATGGATTGTAAAGTAAAACAAAAAACAGGGTGTTCTAAAGAAACCTTATTCATATGGTCACCAGGAGTCAGACTTGACTTCAGGACACATTAAATATTAACAGAACATGATGAAAAAAATATTGGAAGAATATGGGCAGGTATGACACCAGATTTAGGGCTGACCTACAACTGAACCTTAGGGTACAAAATACGGTTAGACTTTTGCTTAAAAAAAAAAGCCCAAAAAACCTCTGACCTGCCCTAATTCACCGGTGACTGGAATCTGATCTGACTGCAGATATTAATAACCGATGGCTGCCTTCTGCTCATAAAGCATTCACTTGATTGGTTTAAAATGAGCCACAGTTCAGACATCAAATTGAAATTGAATTCTACTGACTAGCCTGAGACCGAGAATGGACCCACATACCAATGAAGCAAGGGATTAAACTGACTGTTCTTCATAAAATCAAAATGGAAAACGGACGCTGAAGAGAAATGAGTCAGAAATAAAAAGTATAAGCTTATATTCATTTTCCTCTAACCGCTTCGTCCGTGTTAGAATGACTGTGGGTCTGGCATTACTATAAACAATTGCATTAAAAAGTTTAAATTTTTTGAGCAGGTGTAAAAGGTGGAAGCAAATACCTCTAAAACATGCAGACATGGAGGCTGTGTCAAAATCCTGACATACAGTGACCAGAGGCAAGCTTTAGGGAACTATGCTACTGTGTTCCACCCAATTTTGTCAACTGTGTCAGGAAGTTGCATCTATAGATATGTTTTTTGTTTGTTTATTTATTACTATTGTAAATTGTGCTCTTACAATGAGAGAGACTTATGTCCGGAGTGATAAATCTAGTACAAGAACCACAAATATATATATAAAAAAATCAATAAAATCCATCCAATGATATTCTGAAATCATTAGTTTGAATTCTTGCAAGGTGCCATCTTTTGGGTATAATTGACAGTGCCTGCAGGGAGGGATGACTGGCTATGTGGCTTGGGTGTTCAAACACTGTGTAAGTACCATGACTAGCACATAGTGTATGTATCTGAAGTGGCATGAGCAGCAACATATACCCTACTTGGGATCCCCAGACATTGGAAGACATATTGACTCTGCCAAATCGAGGGGGAGGGGATAGAAAAAAAATGGAAAAAAACAAACAAACATGAATTGGAATGATTTGACCAGGAAGCTAATGCAATTTGGGTGTGACATCATTGGCCCTTCCATTTGACGTATGACTGCTAGAATGTGTGAGACATTTTGTAGATGTAGGTACATAGCCACACCATTTATTATAACTTAACAATAGTGTAATCAGTGTAATCAACTAATTAAGGCTAATAGTTCATTACACAAATCATATAATTTTGGCTTGTACATGTCTGCACCATTAAGACAACGTGGAGAGTAAAAAAAACATAGATCATGGATCAGTTGACCTGGGTAGTCTGTGTAAAATACATTCACTCTCATCACATAAAGCCTGGTTTTCACTAAAGTAGGCTGCAATATAATGTACCTATTGATGCATGGCGAATTTACTTAGCCTACATCCAGACACACAGCACACAGTTAGAACCTGTTGGCTTTAAAATGTGCTTTAGGTAGCAGCCTTCTTGACAATGTGATATTAATTCTTATCACTGTCTTGGAGACTTTATACAACAAAGGCTTAGTGTTTACAGTGGTGTGTTGGGAGCTGGGGACTGAAGGCCTGTTTAAAGACTGCCACTGTCTTCAGAAGAAAGGCCACACTGTCAGCATCTTCCAGGCTTCTCCTTAGGGGATATGTGTGTTTTCGAGGTCGGCAGGCAGACAAGAAGGACCAAGTCCATTCTCCAGCCCTTGTTGCAGACTCGTTTAGACAGTGAGTGAACGCTGAAAGCTGCCCAAGAGTCTTAACCTGCCGGTAATGCTGGGTTCAGCACATCTGAGAGTGGATCTATCTGCTAAAGTGAGCCATCAGACAGCAAGACTCCGCTTTAAACACGCAGCACTGGTTTCACTCGTTCAGCTTCCTGCTGAAAAAGCCACAACATTTAGAAAAGCAAAGGTTGACTCTTTATTGAGCCAAATTATATTGCCTTGTTGTCCATGAAATGACACACTGCTGTACAGTAGCTTATATGCACTTATATGTTTAGTTTATTTATTTATTGAGTATACTTTTTTCTATCACTTTGCAGTGAAATTAATTCTCCGCATTTTATCCCAATCCGTGCAGTGAAACACAGATACACACTTGTGAAAACTAGGGGGCAGTGAGCACACGTGCACGGAGCGGTTGCTTAGCCACAGCACCCAGGGAGCAGTTAGAAGTTAGGTGCCTTGCTCAAGGGAACTTCAGTTGTGAGCTCTGGGAACCAAACCGGCAACCTTCTGATCACAAGCCCAGTTCTCTAACCACCAGGGCACGGCTGCCTCCGACTATGTTTTGTTATTTCTAACATTTTTAATTGCATTGCACATTATCAAATACAATCTCATTTAGAAAGACTCTAACCAGTATCCATCCATTTAGCTCCTTGGAGGTTTACATCTTCCTATTTCCCGCTCCCTCAGTCGACTCTATCACAGTGTAATGAGTGAGACGGCCGCCTCTGGCTCTGACATTGAGCGCGAGCGCCGCAAGGTTGTGCGCCCAGCTGCTATATCTGCGCTCATGCTGCATAATTCTCCGTGGCGGCTAAGAACCTTTTCCAAACAACTCTGAATCATTTGGAAGGGAACGAGCCAGTGGAGGGAGAGCCTAGCTGAGATTATTACTCGATACAGAAAGCAATTCGATTAGCTGCAATGGCTAACACTAGCGCCTCGGTGCCGACATTTGGACTGCTTTTTAGCCCCTGCTGAGAAGTGGGCAGTAGTACTTATTTTGTTCATTTTGCAGATTTTAGCTATATGTTGTACTATCCATGAAGGAGAATTTAAACATCCTAGCTAGACCTGCTTATCTCAGGATGTCTTAATTAATTTCCATTACACAGGCCCATACAATTTAGCAATGATCGGCCTGTGAAGCATAGCGGGCCCAATACCACTGAGATGTGGGGATTCAGGGTGTTAATCTCAGTGGAGTATTAAGTCATTGGGCTTCTGCACAGACTTAATTGTCTGTTGTGCAGTGGAGGGGAGTGAGCATTGGTATCATTGATGTGCAAACTTCAGGTTATGTTTGCTCTCATTGCCTATCCCGAGCCCGGATAAAGGACTGAGAAGAGCAAACTGGCCCACACTCATCTGGCAAAGATTAAAAATGTGATCAGCCTTGTGTATGGAGAGATACACTCTGATTAACATTAGGCTCCACTCTGTTCAGATGCCATCATTCAGTCACCAAAGGTTATTGTGTCACCAAAAATGAGAAGTTTCTATATGGCAGCTTAGATTCAATATGATGCTCTGAAGGGGTAGAGCGGTTATTGAACCACTGTGCCACCTAAGCTGCCCTCTGGACACATATTCGATCCTCGCCCCCAGACACTGATTAAATTTTTTTTTCAGGCCTTGTGAATTTGTGAGGAAGTGGATTGGCTACTCTGAATGGCCCCTGTGTGGTTTCCAACAAATGATTGGTACTAATTTTAAAGTGTTTTCCAGCCATGCACAAGTGTTTACAGGTGAAGTCAGCACCATTGTTTCTTAGCCAAATGATGTTCATGTTTATTGTTTGACCTAAACAAAGGTCAGATCGCTTTTTGCAGTTGTCCTCTGCTGATAAAAGTCTTAATAAATGTTGTTGGCAACAACACTTCGCAACAGGTGTGCTCACATTTGTCTTGCTGTTGCTCTTGGCTGCTGTTCCTCAGCATCATCTGGCCGAGGGTTAGTGGCAGGGCAGGCCAGAATGAACACAATTAAACACCTTTGAGAAACTGAGCCAGGTCCTTTCATCCCCTTACCCTCTCACACTCGGTTACTCCCCTCCCCTCTACCATTCGTGTTCAGTTTTCTGACATGACAGCACCTTGATGCAGCCTCACATCTGCAGGAATACAACCCCATGGTGATGACATCACTGAGGGTCAGAAGGGGGCGCAATAGCGAACACCATGCCCATCAATTAATGTAGTGTTAAATAAATATTCAATTTACACAGGGGTGAGATTATGTTAGAGTACATTTTATTTACTCATTCGTATTGACTGTTTTGGCCAAGTCAAGGTCTCAGTGGCACTAGAGCAGATCTGAGGAGCCATGACACAAAGAAGCCAAGACACAAGACATCTGTTGTGTGTTACACAGCTCAGACATACTTATTTTTCTGTGAGTGAGTAAAGTAGCCAATCCATGGGGGTGCAGATGATGTCTTGGCATGGATACTAAATATGTGAAACAAGGTACATACCATGATCACGCTTGGTGGCTCAACAGGTGATTTTGATCTAATTATACAAAGTTTACAGTCTATGTATACTGAAAAAAAGTGCTGAGCAAATAAATTTGACCTGACTTACCTGGTAAGAGTACCTAATAATGTTTGGTATATACCACTAACATTCATATATATGTATGTATATATATACATATATATATATATATATATATAATCAAAATGAAGTGAATTGTCTTTAAGCCCTTATCCTATTTCGTGTCGGGGAGGGGTGCTGGAGCCTATCCCAGCTCTTCAAAGGGCGCAAGATAACACCCTAGATGGGGTGCCAGTCCATCGCAGGTACCTACAGGACCTTCTTGCTATGAGGCGACAGTGCTACCCACTAAGCCACAGAGCCGCCCAACAATCAAAATTCTTACTGACAATTATCCTTTCTCTATGTCACCTATTTACTGTTCCTTCTTTTATTCCTGGCCAATATGTATTTTTTTCTGTAGTAATTTCAGCAAAAATACAGAATAATATAATTCCAATGTAAATTCATGCATTACTTTCGGGCATGGATGCTGTGCTTCCTTCCTCTGCATAAACAGATTTTCAAGAAGAGCTGACACAGACCAGAGAAAAGGCATTCTTAAGAAAAAAAAGAGCTCTTATTTCAAAATAACCTAAAACATGCCGTGGAGGTGCAGTGTGTGCATTGTCTAACTTTATACACCCCCAACCCGCTTACACACACGCTTGGACACAAACATGCCTTGAAATATGTCACCATGACAGACTCAGAGAGCGATACAGTGTCTGCCCATAATTACTTGAGATCCTTTCCGAAATGCTCCGCTATCATGGCAGTGCTGCTTGTCGAGGGAGATTATTTCCCTGGCCTGAGTCAACGGCAGCAGCAGCTAGCGAACAGAATCAACTGTCAGCTTGTGTAATTATGCTTATAGAAGAGCACTTCATACGCAGCCGTTTTCAAGCCGCCGCCAACCCGAGACTTTATGAAAACACAGACTTAAAACTGTCGTATTAAATTTGCTTCCGCGTTCCCCCTTTAGCACTTCTCTAATGCCGACAATTAATTACTGTGTTTCATTACGAATGACTGAAGATCATTCGCTCGAGATGTGTGAGGGGTGAATATTACATTAGAGTAATGAAAGCAGTGCTCACAATCCAGCGCCGCAATAATCCAATAATGTGATATCCTATACTGCCAGCTGATCGAATACCAGACAAAACTACGTGCCTACTGCGACTTTATAAACAGCTTCATATTGATCATGTTCATATTAAGTCACGGTTAGGCGTAGGACAGGAATTCAACCAGAAAGATGCCTTTAAAAGGTCAACAAAAGCAATCCAAGGATCCAGTTCTCTAGGATTTGATCAATTCTTGATCAAGAAATGTGTTCAAGCCGCTATTCAATCAAAGGTATTTGGATTCTTATTTACCAACATTTTCAACTAGATGACTTAGGAAGGTGGCGTAGAATTTTACATTTTAAACATTTTGCCGACCCTTTAATCCAAAGTGACTTACATTGCAGTTACAGTATATCGTCTGAGCAATTGAGAGTTAAGCGCCCAAGAGTGGCATCCAAGCAGTGATGGGGAACCTACGTCCTTTCAGATTACTACTCAAGTATCTTAACTAGGCTACAGCAAATAAAAAAATGCCAAGTTATAGTTCTAAAAAAGGAAACCTGACTAGCCTGGTCTTCTAACACGTGTGATGTGGGCATCTGTGCGATGTAAAATATTGCAGTGTGGTATCCTGAATTTAAAGTTGTTTCAAAGTTGGCAAACGTCCAAAATGTTTGCCACACACAGACTTACACTACGCTTCCAAGTTCTGCCGTCCTGATTCTGCAACCTAAGCTGTTTCATGTGCACTTGACCTGTCTTTAGTTTATTAGATCTGTGCACACAAACATTTGCTTGCCCATGAGCGTCGTGCATTAATGGTGGTGTTTTAGAAGAACTAGGCCGCCGGATGGTCGTCAATGCTGCTCTTCTGATCAATGCTTACACAATTACTAACATCACTTAAATGCTCTCTAGCATATATTTATGAGCTCAGGAGACCTGTGTTTCCTGGCACACTTTTGACTGGTGTGTGTATGCTGTTGTGATTTAAGAGGTGTACAGAGTATCAAACAAAGAGATGAACGGATATATGACTGGGAACGGTTGCAAGGGTGAAAAGAATTGTGTGATTGTGTTGTGCGTAAAAACTAGAAATGCTGCATCCGCCAGCAGACTCCTGGAAGGTCTAATCCACTTACTGATGTAAACACACACATCTCCATTTACAGGAATGGCCTCTGATCCAATAACACCACGTTGCCACAGGGGCAGACGTCAGTGTGTCTGGCTGCATGTGACGCTCAATGAACTGTAAATGGTTCTGTGCTTTGTTTTCAACATTGGGACTTTGTTGAAAATGGATATGTTTATGTTCATGAGCTTAAAGTGCAAACTACAGCCAATATATCCATTAGCTAAGGTAAAGTGGGAACCGGCCCAGTGGGAACCAGTGAAGTGCCACGATTTTTTAGTTCAAGATGCTTTTCCACCAGACGAGTGCAATGGTTCCAATGAGGGTAAAAGAGAAGACTGACACCTTCAAACCATAATATTCATCTACCAGCTTCTTCAGCTACAACCATGATTAAACACACTTAATCTGTCTTAGCTGCATTGCATGCACATTTTGATATTTTGTTAAGAAAAAGTAAAAACAAGCATCAATACAGCTAGCTTCTTTATTTAAGCTTACAGCAAAATCAAATCATCTACATTTTTACTTGAGGTATAAGGTCAACTGAACTAGCAGCACAAATAGCTGAAGAAGTCAGCAATGTTCTTGAAATGCAAGGAAATGACAATCGATGTATTTATTTTTTAAAAATAAATATAACAATAAGCAACCCATTACTACCAAAAATATATTTCAGCAGAATTATATTTGTTCACGTTCTAATTGGTGTCATAGATAAGATATCTAATTGGCTATATAACTGAATGAAAATGACTTAAATGGCAAAAGTAAATAAACTAATATTACTACTAATAACACTACTAATATTAATAAAAAAGCAATAATAATAATAGTGTAGTTATTGGAATACAATAATTGAAAATGTTTTTGCAATGTGCTTTTTCAGTTCGAATTTTAACTCTGATACTGGCAGATATCTATACTGAAAATGATAGGCTCGACTGTGTGTGGGGAAACAGGAAGGTATCCCTAATGACTGACCTCTGCTGGCAGGTCGACAACACTTTCACAGAGAGAGGAAATAATGGAGATTAGTGTGTGATTTGGATCCCTACATAAACAGCCTACATGAAGGTGAAACAAGTGATCGGCTACTAAATGGATGTTGGAGGAGGGGTGTGGTAGTCTAGGCCCTAGGTGAGGTCAGAAAAATGCATTCCAAATTCTCTCCTCTGTTGTCCCACAGAAAAAAATATTTCTTGAATTTAGAGTCGGACATGCTAATGTGCAGTCATGCTAATCACCTCCTACACATCAGAGTCTAACCAAAGCTTGGCTACCTGATGAGGATTTGCTAGGATAGCATATGTAAGGTCTGATTAGTGGCTCAAGCTCTAATTTCTCCTGTCTTATAACAGGAAATGAATCATTTATGACTTTCTGGAATCAGAGACCTTGAGCAGAAAGACAAAGAAGAGAGTAACGTTTGGCTAGGTTGAGAGCTAGGATGGTGGCATCTGCTAAAAGCACTAGAGTACATTTCCCATGGTACACCGAAACCACCTGCATGACTGACACCTCTGCATTATCAGTGTTAAATAAAAAAAATTATATGTGAACCAACTGTGAACGAAAGTAACAGAAAACTATGGAACTCTTTGTTCATTGTTCATGGGTTTGGATAACAAAGTAGTTTTGCTAAGAAACAGTGTTGGGGTGGTTTTACGTGAGCCCTAGAGGTGG
>JAYDZF010000032.1:12765556-12776758 GCA_034509105.1 Microcambeva barbata | reverse complement strand
TAACACATACAATAGATTTGCCCAAATAATAAAACAAATAATGATAATATAATTATAACTTAATAAATTAGAACTTGAGGCTCAGCAGGTAGAACTCTCGTCTCAAAGCATGAAGGCCCTGTGGTGATTCCCAATGCAATTGCTCTGGGTCCTTTCTGTGTGGAATTTGCATGCTCTCTATGTTTGCACAGGTTTCATCTTATAGTACAAATACGTGCAAGTTAGGTTAATTGGAAATCCCAAATTAGAAATGGAGCCAAAGTGTACTTTAACACTAAAATAATAAATAACTACTTTGTCATGTGATACATAAATATTATACACATTAAGATTATCTGCAAAATGGAATGACCATTCCTGGTGGTAGTAATAATAGAATTTTAGAATAGACGGACCTTTATGCTGTGAGAGTTCTACCCACAAGTAAGGTTAGATTACTTGTCTAGACATGTGGGCTACAGCTTTAGAACCACTGATTTAAAATAGGTTGGAAATACCATGTAATAATGCTTAGAAAATAAACAAGGATTCAAACAAAGAAAATAAAAAAATCAAGACATGGTCTTTTTTCAGGTACAGTAGGCAAAATAGATTTTTTTTCTTTTTTGTGTGAATTGTGAGACAGGTAGGCTGGAGAGGACACAAGGTTAGAGAGTGATGTGTTTTCCCTGCAGTCATTCAGGCAGATAAAGCAGGGCATCATCGTACATGCAGTACCTGTATGGAAGGGTTGAGACCTCCCTCTGGTTTTGGCTGTCTGTCAAAGTGGTGATAACTGTTTCCTTGATTTTCTGTTTGAGAATTTGCATTGTGTGGGTTTATTTGTTCGCTTATTTATTTAAATGCAGGGATACGACGCAGGTATGTTTGTGTGTGATGTTCAGAGAAGATGAAAGTTGAGATGTAATATATGATCAGATCTTATCTAATTATCTAATTCAAACAGTTTAGGCCTGTAGATACAGACCTACACAGTTATCACCATATATATATATATATATAAACAGCATTGAACAGGAGTGTGTTTGTGTGTGGCAGTGTCATGTCTACAGAAGATGCACCTCTTTCTTTTTCTCATCACCTTCAAACGATAACATGTTCAGCCTCAGGCAGAGCAAAAATATATAAATACACAAATACAAATAATAATAAATAAAGAGCAGTCTATTTTTACACAAACAGCCACATTTATTAGATTAAATCTTTTTCGGTAAAGTGTGAATGTTGTAAACATGCAATGATCAGCTCTTTCTTTTAAAACGAGCTGTTCCATTTCAGTGCCGCAATTTTTTTAGCATCCAATGTTAAATAACTTGACATTTTAGAAAGATCTCATTTTAAAATATACATATTAATAAAGGTGCATGGGAGGCTTGGTGGTATATGATTTAGCTTGCTATCGCTGTGAGAAAGGGTTTGACTGCCTAGCAGCGTTATCGGCCAGTGTCTGGGCAGGAGTTGGGTTGGCTGAAGACTCACAGTAGGTTTTTTTACTGAGTTGTGCCAAGTGATACCAAGAAGCCAGACTCACCATGACCCTGACCATAAAAAAGGGTGGAAGAACATGAATTTAAATGTGGTAAAACATGCAAGCACATCAGCGCTGACATTTCAAACTCAATAGTTCAAGTTCTGGCATCCAGCTGGGCTGGGTGCCTACATGAACAATATTTGACAACAAAAAAGCCACTGCCAAATTACAAGTAATGTGATCCAAGTGTGGCTCTGGGCTACTGCACACGGAGAGGGAGTCTTTCTCGCTCTTCTCGATCAGGGTGGGGGCCATCATTAATAGAGGGAAGTCTAACAAAAGTGAAAGCATAAAATGCATGTATCTGTTTTTATGGACTGTGCAAGTGATGCGTTTGACAGGTGTCACTAAAATGAAAAATGTGTTCCAAAACACAGCATTTGAACTTGGCTGGTGTTTTCAATTTTATGTTTTTTGACACATCATTTGGTGGAGTAACATAAAATGCAGGAAATGAAATTCACATTATTTTAATCTAAGATGATGTATGTAACCCAAAGCTTAAAATAATATGCCCCTGAATGTCTAAAATGATAACCTAAAGGCAATGCTGTCAGAATGAATTTAGTACATGTTTTCAGACTCACAAATCATCCATCATGATGAACTGAGAACCCAAGAATTAAGCTGATATGGAGAATAATATTCCAAATTTAGAAAAAGATTTTGAAAAGAAGTAGAGAAAGCACCCTAACCCTAGCAACCAATGTCGACTTAAAGGTGGGGTACAGCTCTTGGGCAGCTTGCTCAGTTGTTTTGAACCAAGAACAAGATGTCCCCTTACATCTGTTTGTTAGAATTCTTTGCAGAGTTAGATGGACCTGACTGTACACAATTAATAAATCTGTAACCTTAAGGTAATCAGAGGGTTGCTGGTTCCCAGGAGTTCTGCTATTGGGCTACTGAACAAGGCCCTTGAAGGTCAATCTATGTGACTTTCATTGTAATGTAAGTTGCTTTAGATAAAATCATCTTCAAAATGCTGAAAAACTAAATGTTAGGTCTTAAATTTAATACATTGCTTCACATCTATTATTTGAGTGAAGTGGAATTAAATATATTAGTTTTCAGACTAAATAGGGCACCATGGATTAGTCAAACAAAGATGGTCCATTACCAATACAGGTACCAAAGCCATTGGAATGGGCCTAAAATAATAAGAAAAAAGCAACAGTCAAAACACAATATAAAAATTTAATTCCCAAACATGTACCATCTGGTGGAGGAAGATTATCCCAGGACAATTAAGATTAATATTGAAGAGGTCCCGGTATTAAAATGGCACTACTTGATTTCCAATAAAATGCAGATTTAGAGATGATTTAAGTCTCTGGAGTAACAAGGTGAAAAGGAGAGCAAGAGGTGGGTGATTGTGTGTCCGTGCATTAGTGTGATTTTGTATGGGTGTGCGTTAGGGGATTAAAATGATTTATGTCTTGCTGGCATGCCTTCCTTTTCACAACACGAGAGGTAAAGAGTATGTCATCAGTCATATCACTCCACAATTTTTCAGCTCCTCCAAACACACTCTATTTCACCTCAGCCTCACCTTCGAGAGTAGATTTCTGAAAGCCCACAGGGCATCCATTCCCGGTCTACTCCCTGTTCCCCATTAGAGGCCACACTTGACCTAAAGACTCGGTCTATAACATAATGAGAACCTGCCGGAATTTGAATGCGTCAGGAAAGGTCAGCCATGACAGGAGTGAGTGGCGGCCATGTTGTTTTAGCCTTGATTAATGTTCCCGGCAGAATACTAAAAACATCAAGCTGCAGAGAATGAAAAACTGCTCTTAATTGTGGGTAAATATTTATTCACGTCTGCTCGGAGACACTTATGGTATTTTATTAGGTAATAGCCAAGACCCTGGCTGTTTAAAAACCATTTAAGCGGTGGTGTTTCAGAGACAAATGGCAACTTTGTTTTTGCTTGCAATGCCAACTGTTAATAGCGCACCAGTACTATGAGAGCAGCGCAACAGCAGGACACGTAGGCAACTTCAATCATTTAACACAAATCCACTGTACTGCTTAAAATGCTAAAGTGTGTTCTCAACAAGTAAAAAATGTTCTGTTTAAGAAATGGTGCTGCAATGGTTTGGCTTTTTTTGCAGTAGCAGTGGTCGCCTTATTAAAAAACAGTGGCTTTTTCAGAGACAAATAAGAGTAGTGCAATTGCCACATGTTCTGATTTCAAAGTACACGGTGCCATTCACCCATCAAGCAACAGTAGGAAAGCCTGTATGCATATTAAAAGATAAAGAATTATCCCTTTAAGATAACTTTAAGATAACTATGTGATTAATACAATTCAAAGATTAAAAGAAAAGAACCAAGTAAACCACTGTCGCCTCACAGCAAGAAGGTCCTGGATTCAATCCCCAGGTGTGACGGTCCAAGTCCATTCTGTGTGGAATTGACTTCCTGTGTTTATCTTGCTTTCCTTCAGGAGCTTGATGTTTTGACACCAAACACTGAATTTAGCCTCAATATAAGTAAATGAAAACAATTCAAAGAATAAAAAGGCTGAAAAGATGTATTAGAAGTTATAGCTGAACAAACAATAGTGTTCACTCTATTTAGGACCATTTGGTTTTTAAATGGGTTGTACAACAAGCGGATTGCATATAGGTGCATTAATATTTTAGTTCATTTAGTGTAGTTTTAAGTGATTCTGTATATGCGTAAAAGCATATGCACTAATTGTATATTCAGATAGTAGAAGTCCAGTAGTATCCTTAGAAAACAATATCTTAAAAACAAAGAAGTTGCAGCCCAGAGGTGCTGAACTAGTCAACAGAAGGTTGTTGGTTCAAGCCCTCCACTGTTGGTTGCCATTGTCGAACCCTTGACCTCTGTAAGCAATCACAGTACTGTAAGCTGCATTGAATACAAGTGTTCACTAAATCCAGACAATGTGAAAGTAAAAACCAAATTCTGAAGTTTCAAAAGTATTTTATTTTGAGGAAAGTGACTCGTGAGAATATGAGGCTACTATGCCACGAGTAAAAGTGATAATTAGCGATTTTCTCCTTTTATAAATGTAAATGCCATACAGCAGCAGTTTATTAAAGTGTAAAAGATCATAATGTTACCACCACTTAGTAAATCTCCATGAAGTTACATAGCTTCAGAATCAGAAGGTCAAATCACTTATCAGAGTTCTTAATGGAATGTGAAGCTGCTGATCATTTAGTGTATTATTGCTTGTATGGAAACACATTTTGTTTTAGCATCAAGCATAAAAGCAAGAAGCTAACAAGACTGTTATGTTTGCGATCATGAGAAACCTCCAAAATTAAATCCCTCTTATGTTGGAACTAAATTTAGCACTTTGTTTATGTTCATCATTGTGTGTAGGCATGTTTGAGTGTGGGTTTGTGGCTATGTCCCTGGGGTAGGAAGTGAGTATTATGAGTAGATGTGATGGCACATTCTCAGAATTAAGCCACGGTTTGGTTTTGTCACTCCATCTAAACCTGGTGACAGTTAAGCAGTGCGGGCGGCTTTTATCATCACACAAATGGCAGCTACGCAGCCACCCTAAAACCGCTTTCGCTAAATTGCCAACTTGGCCGAGATCAAGTCTTAGAGATGATACGCTTGCCCAGAGATGAAACAATAAGCAGATAGAGAGCATGATGGCGAGAGAGCGGGAACATGAAGCGAAAAGCTCAGATTAGTAAAGAATGTGCACAATTTTGGTTGAAAGCGTTTTATCTCATCTCGTATTTAATCCGGCACAGAGAGGCAGAAGAGCTGGAGCATTGCTAAGCTCGTTCTACAGTGCTTTAGCTTTACCTGTAGCCTTCCATTATTCCTGTAAACAAAATACCCCAAAACACAAAAAAACATGCATGAGCACACACACAATTAATTTGAGAGCCGCCCCTAAACCAGGTGAATCCCTGTAGGTCTGTATTAGCAGCTAATCCTTTTCCCAGAAGGCGTTAGAAGCCCTATTCTTATTCGTTTTGGTCCGACTCATGTTACCTAGTGGTAATTGTCTAAAAGGTAAGCAATCTTTTCTTTACATGACAACAACCTTTAGTCCATGTTGGCCTCTTTCATCCTCCCTTCAAATCTCAGCTCATTGTTTGGAAGAATATTTTGTTTTCTTTTGTTCTTTTCTTTTTGTGTATTTAGGAATGTGGGAGGTTTAAGAATGTAAGCCAAACAAGACTCAAATAAAAAGTTGTTTAGACTAATATAGTTCTATTCTTTTTAAACCAAGCCGAAACACATTCTCAAGAAACGTTTTAGACGTCCCTGTCTGTCTGCTGTAAATCTCCCTTGTTTTTGGTATGACATATCAGCCTCTCTCATTCAGAGACAGAAAAGACCACAATTAGGAGCTCAGTAGGAAATACGAGGGTTGGGAGGACTCGAATGAAACGTGTCATGCCCCAGGCATATTTCACATGACATTTCAATAATTATGTGCCAATGCATATTCAACTCTCAACAGGCATTAGACAAAAAGTGACACCTGCATTAATTTCTCAAATTGTCATGTCTTTGTTTTATTTTTCTCACTTTCTCTCCCCAGACCATACATTCTACTTCTACTCAGATGTCAAAATATAATGCTGTCAGGAGATCAGCATGTTGTTTACACATATTTGTACGTGGTGCAGTTAGGCCATAGTTGTGCATGTTTTTGTGGGTTTTTTTTTTAGAATGAAGCAGGCTACCAAATATCTCTCTTATGTTCTCTTATTTATTTTATGGATATTCAACTTTGCTCCTCAGAGAAAATGATGTGGTTAAAAGTTCTTCTGCAGAACTGGCCTTGACATTACTATCTTTTGTGTTAGGGCAGCTCTAGCTGATCTTGTGTAAATGAATTTTTAGAAGAGAAAGCACCATATGCTGAAAGCCAAAATGAATTTGGAAAGCCAAAACACATTATACATTTGATTGTTAACAAATAAAAATTCATGTTTCATGTGTGATCTTAGATAAATTAAATATCTGACATAATGATGTTCTTGTGGAAATCCAAAGAATAAAATGGTAAGTTATACCCACTAGAAACAGAGTTAGACTGGTCTACTATCTTTGGGCCATAAAGCAAAAAGTTGAGTTTGAATCCCAGCTTTGCTATGCAGCCACTATTGGGCCCATGAGCAAGGTCCTTAATCCTCAGCTCTAAGATTGCTACACAATGGCTGACTTACTTTACTGCTTTGACCCTAACTTCCATGCTCTTCTGGGGAATTGTAGTAATCCTAGTGGTACTGGACTAGTAGGTAGAAGGCTGCTGGTTGATACCCCACCCCTCCCGAATTGCCATGGTTAAGACTTTAAGCAAGTCCTCTAACCAACTTTTGCTTAGACTGTAATGTGTAAAGACTGTAAAATTCTCTCTCCATGAATATAAAGTTTAAATATTATCTAAGTCAGTTAAATATATCCAATATACAAAATAAACACCTTAAGTCCCAGTGTTATCTATTCACATTTGTAGTCACCATACTTATTTCCCTCTGAAATGTAAAACTGAAATTATTTATTTTAGAAAAAAAAGTAGCTTGTTTTGAAAACTTGGAAGCTTGGTGATATCTTGACTTGCCAGCAAGACGATGATCTCAAACTTACTGCCGAGTCCAGCAAAGCTTGGATTGGGCCTTTTCAGTCACCATATTTTAATCCCATTGAAATTATATAGTGGGATTTAAAGAAAGCAGTTTCAGCCCTAAACCCACAAAACCTGGAGCTGGAATTATTATTATTTTTTTTTTTTAATAATGTTTACAGAGTATTGAGGATTGGGATTGAATAACACTGCACATTTTGTTTTTTAGTGATGTATAAAAAATCAAAATAAAAAAACCTAATTTCCAAGAGGACAATGCCAAATGCACATAAACACTAGAGGTGTGCAACATCAGCATAACCTGCTATATTACCAACCAATTCTCTCTAAAATAATTGATAATCTATGAACATAGCCGCTTCTGTACTTGGTTTGTGGTTTGTTGAACATCATTCAATATTTAATTAATTAATTTTATCTTCAGTAATCACTTAAATACAGTCAGGGTTGAGGTCATAGAAGAAGCATTAGGTAGGTTGGATTAGATGTACATTGCACAATATGCTATATTATTGCCTTCATAGTGGTATTCCAAACCAGTGCAGATTCTGAGCTTGGTGGTGGTTGGTGGACATTTACATTAAATCCTACTCTTCAGCACACACTCTTCTATACAAGATAGACTTCTTCGCCTGTAAAGTTCTATAAATATGAAGGAGCTTTGACTACCAATATATATGAGCTGAATACCTTTTTTATTGGACTGTAATCTAGATGGTTTAAAAGGCTTTCCTAATATTCGATTACAAGCTTAATGGGATTGCCGATATCAGAATATGCCATTTATGTGAGCTTTTTTAAAAATTCTGCAATGGCCAGCTCACTGATGTGCGTGCAAACTTTAAATATGTTATGACCAGACTGTCACTATGTCCAGTCTTCTGGCTTGAGAGACTAAGTTTGAGGCAGTTGGAGTCTATCTTGATCCTGCTGTGAATGACTGCTGAAAAGGTCACATGGGTCATGCTGAGTGGTGTGGACTGAGCTAGGAGCAAAGAAACCCATACTGGGATGCATGTAGGGGGCTTGACCTATCTGTCACTCTGCAACACTCACAAACTACCCCCACCCCCCTTTAGTATATGCTTTACCTAACATCTGCAGAACACTGTAAACAGTTCATCTTCTCATTTTTATTTATTTACTTTCTTCACCCGATTTGGCACATCCAACTGCCTGATTGTGTGTCACTTCTTCACCCCTAATGAACCCCAGCTCTGACTGAGGAGAATTAACCTTACCTACTCCGCTCTGACACTATGCACTTTTCCACCTGCACTTTGGCAGGTGCACCATATAGTCATGGGAGCTTATTGTTATTCCATGTCAACATTTGTATTTAACATTTTAATTTATTTACTGGTTGCCAGTTCAAACCCCACCACCTACAGGTTGTACTATTTGGCCCTTTAACTCAACCTTCAATTGCTTTTTTATTCAAAAATAATAATAAAATGTAAAAATAAAGCTAAGGTGGCCTGCTGTAATGGGAAGCCACCAAATCTAGTATTTAGCACATCACCATCATCATCCATAAGTACTGATTGTGTGTGCTGGGTCATGAATGGTAGAAATCATGAACAGTAGTAATACATATGTTTATCTTAAGTAACCACTTTATGATGTCATGGCTGTTATCAATCAAGAAACATTGGACACTAGGCATCCCGGACCAGATGCCACTACTCCCGGAATCCAGCACTATCTGCTGTGCTCTAAAATTGTCTTTCTTAGCGATAACCAATCTATCATTCCCCAATGAAGAAACCACAATCTTCTGAAAGAGATTGGGTGCTGGATGGTGGTTGGTGAAAAAGACCACCATCTTCAGCACGTTTTATTTTGATCAAGGTCATGGTAGGACCAGGCCATAAAATTGAGACTTGGAAAATCTATTCAGACGTAGAGGAAAGGTGACAAACTTCAGACAGAAATCTTTCAAGGTCTGGAATCAATGCCCATTCTGTATTGGACATGTAATATGAGATCACAAATGATGTTTTAGTTTCAAGGCATGTTTCATCTGACTTTTTGGCCTTTTGCTCTCCCTATCAGTCTGAATCCACCATTGCTCCTTTATCCTGCTTAATTTCTGCCTTGGTAATTAAGCAAATTTGATGCCTGATGAGATTGCAGGTACTTCAAAGGCTTACCACAAACCCGATGGTGAGCATTTCATTTATCTGAAAGGTCTTGGTGCCACCTCTGCTGCCTGCCTGGGTTTCTAATAAGAGCACATTCATTTAAAGAGCCAGGACCCACTTTATATGGAGAAGCATGCTCTTTTTGCCAAGCAGAACAAAACAACACAAGTGCAATGTTGTTAATGTGGCCTTTTTGCGCTGTAGTGATTAGTGTAGAAATTAATTACATTTATCATTAAACAAGAAGCCAAATACAAGTGTTTAACTGAACCAACAAATACTGTTAATGCATCATATCTGTGCATCCATCATGGGGACTAAGCCTAAACTCAAACCATATTATAACATTGATTTGTTTTTGTCCTTTCCTTATCTCATTTAAAAACTTTACATCTATTTGTAATAATAATATTTAAAGGCTAATTTATCTAAAAAAAAAAAAACGGGTGATTAGGGTTTTTTTTTAAACTGTGAGAAGATCAACTTAATCTAGTATGTTTTTGTATCATAGATTTCACAACGGTTGTGGATAATCCTCACGGGCACATTCAAGCAATAACAAGATATGTAAAGTTCATCAGGAGGTCTTTGTGATCAGGTGGGGTTGACAGAACAGCCTGTGTAGACTGAATATGAAGTCAAACAAGTACTTTCGATTTAAAGATGTAAATTCTAAAACAAAGTAAAAGCAAATAGCTTGCCTGTGATAAGATTTTTATTTCTTTAAGATGAACGCTCTGAGTTGTTGAAAGTAGCTTACGGTCAGTTGGAGCACTGTTATGCAGAGCAGTGAGTCATAATTCTTGAGGCGCACTCTCAATCAAAATAGTTCAGACAGCCTTGTACAGTCTGAGAGAATGTGACAACATGGCATCACAGCGCAAAACAACTGTTAAAAGAATGACAGAGGTTAGAGCTCACACATGGTTAAAAAACATGATGTAAAGAACATTAGCTCACCAGACCTTCACAAGACCAAACTGTGCAAATATATGTCTATCACACTCTTTCTGGCCCCCCCACAATAAAACTGAAATCTATGAGTCACGCGACACTACTTTTGCTGAGTGTAACATTTTAATACACAGAGCACCATGAATTGAAGCACTATAGCAAGGTCCCTCATGTGAGGAGAATTTAGTCCCCTAATTGTACTACATTCATTATAAAGCCATAGACCCCAGAATACCGGCCAGTATTTATATTATTAATCTTGTTTTCTCTCGCTATGTTGAGTCCTGCACTATCTAAACACTGGGAAATAGGCAGGGATATAATCTGTACTGAATGATAGTCTGGTGCAGGGCAGGCCATTACTCACTCACTCATTTACTCACATTGTCACTTACAGTTGAACAAAATTTAGTGAGGCTAGTCTGCCTCCTGCAGAATGTGCTGTTCAACTAGATTCTAGCTATTATTTTTCTATTTATTGGTGTGCTAAGAAGACCTGTGATTAATGTACTGAACTTTTAATTCCAAATACCATTGGCACAGACTCCACCACTACTGGGTTATCACTGTTGGGCCACCGAGCAAGGCCCTTAACCCTAAATTCCTTACAATGTAAGCAGTCACAGTACTAAATACTAAACATGTAAATCTGTGCTTGATACCTTTGGATTTGGGTATGTTAGCTTAGCAATGTGTATAATCACACAATTTTCTTTTTCCTGCTCTCTGCCCCCCCACCACCACCACCACCACCACTCTTTCTCGCTTCTGTTGTTTCATCTCTGCATGCTGCTCTCTACTGTGAGCTTTCTCTTTGCACTTTAATATCCTTCAGAGAGGCACCATTTCTGTCAATATTGTATCGATTGGGGTGTGTGTGTGAGTACATGTGTGTGAGAGAACCGGTTTGTCCTAGCCCATGGGAGTTCAGAGGTGTGTCATGCATCAGCATAGCGGTGAAAAAGATAAGAGGA
>JAYDZF010000032.1:12724285-12738595 GCA_034509105.1 Microcambeva barbata | reverse complement strand
TACTAAATAAGTTGTTTATTTTAGATATGCTAATTGTTTAAAAACACAATTTGTTGCTAATGAAATTCTTCCCACAGTGTTGATTTAAACAGCATCAGAATTTAGAGTGATTGTTTCAGTCTGTGCTATAATCACATTTCTGTTGTTACCCCATATTAAGCTCATTAAATAGAATGCAATATTATTATTTAAATTATTATCAATAATTTTAGTGAGCACGAGCTCCACTTCCTAATCTTCACTGAACATAAACAATATGTATTCAACATACAACCTGTACAATCAGCTCTGGCATTGAAGTCACATTGGATTGCACAATTCTGTCTTATTTTTATATATAATACATTTTATGCAATTTAGTATAATATGGCCATTCTAAAATGTCCATACAATTTATGTGCTTTGAACTCTATTTATATTTTAATTGGTTCCATTTGTTGGTTTGTAAGCGGTAGGCTACTACACCGGACTGTAATAGATCGGTAATATTCAAAGCCAGGTTCTGTTATGTAGCTACTGTTGGGTCCTTGAGCAAGACCTTTGACCTTGTCTGCTCCAGGGGCGCCATTCAGTGGCTGACCCTGTGCTCTGACCCCAGCCTCCAAGCAAGCTGGCATGTGTTGAAAAAGGAATTCCATTACAACATACACGTGTATCTGGATTTATGACCAATAAAGGTGTTATCCTGGTCAGTCTTATGGTGGGTCTGGTTTTCTCTGGAATTACTGGACATGCCCATTTAAACATAGCTAAGAATGTATGTGTTGATATGCCTCATCAATCAAAGGCAAAGATAATAATAATAATAATAATAATAATAATAATAATAATAATAATAATAATAATAATTAACTTCTGTAGCCTCGCTGTTCAGTTCTAAATAAACTGAGAAATTATGGGTAGCCTAGCTGTAGCCTAGTGGTTAATCTACTGAACCAGTAATCAGTAGCTACCTGGTTCCCTGTGTTGGACCCTGAAGCAACACCTTCAAGTGCTTAGACTGCATACTGTGACAGTACTTTAAGTTTCTTTGAATAAAAGCATATGTGTATGATTGTGTTCTCCTGAATGCACCTTAGTAATAAATAACCATAGACAGTTCCTGGTGTGTAAAGTTGTCATTTGACCCCAGATCTTTACCAGAACCAATCCATTAACGCCGCAACCTGATAAGCAAGTATGCATCTGACATGCTTAAAGCTTTCAAGGGAATTTTAGGACACGGTCATCCAGCCATGTTAACCCTATTTCAACTCATGCATGGTCAAGTTTCAACTTTCTCACTCACATTACAGCCCAGGTCTACTGTCTAGAAAGAATGCTATTCTTTGCCCAGCCGGTCAGTAACCAGTCAGTAACATGTGTCACTTCTTTACACCGAGTCCAGCTCTGAGTTACTTCAAATAGCCGGGCTGACAATTGACCCTCTAATGTCATCAGGGTGACAGTCCTCATCATACCGATGGTAGTCAGAGTTGACGCAGGCCTTAGAGTCAGCAGAAGCACAGACTGTAAACACCCTCGGGGCAGATGGGATATCACTAATCGCATAATACACTTTCCTGCCGCTCAAGCACGCAGAATCCCTGCTCTGATATCAGGCAGCATGGTTCGGGGTGTAGGACAGTGTAACACCACAACATCCAAGTTAAGCTTCTAACCAAATCACTGCCAACACCTCAATCAAATCATGATCATTGTACACCCTGATAACCACTGTTCGGAGGATGGCCGAATCTCTGTCGCCTCCTTTTACCTATCTAGGTCACACTACGGGAGGCAGCAAACAGAGTAATTCATCTTCATCTTTGCCGGGGCTTAAACATTCCTGGTTGAAATGTTACTTCTCTCTTTCGGGTAGCGCAGCAGGAGAAAATTATTTAGTCTCATCCAAACTGAAATAGGAGAAACAGAAGCCCACCATTATCGCTCTGAGATCCCACACACGGACAGGTATTACAGAAGATGGCCGCTGTGCAGACTCTTTGGGGAGATGAAGTAAGATGAGAGTGATGTGGCATGCTCCACCACATCCATCATATCGTGAAAACGTTGTGGCTGCGTGTGCGGACTGTGGTGAAATAAGATATAACCACAAATGGGGGAAAGGCTAAGACCTGGACAAGAATAGAGTTCGAGACAGGTGGTATGTGTCTGGACTAGTCTTGGAAACAAGGCTTTCTCATTACCACTGACAGGTACACGTGTGTCAGATGAAGTTTTTTTTTTTAATCTGTATTTAAACTAAAAAAAAAATCAGGCATAATTTTGTGGACTTTCTATCGGAACCCTCATTAACCTCTTAAGCATATTGAGCTACAGTAGATCAATCAATCAGCCTTTGCCTTCCATGACCCTGTTGCCAGTTCACCACTGTTTTTTATTTATTTAAAACTTTAAGGATTCAATGTTCACTTGCCACCTTATATATCCCACCCATTTACAAATGTGTTCAGGCACTGATTACACATGATTCAAATCTTTAAGGTCAAACAGTGTATGAGTGGCTGGTCATATAAAACCACATTTATATTATTCATTACATCATCGTGTTTGGCTGTCGGATGGCTCATCCTTCTCCAGTGTTCTCTGTCTCGTGTTGCTTGTAGCGGACTAGCCCATGATAATGCACTCCACGTCATGATGTTGTCAGTTTAGCTTAGTGGTCTTCCTCTAGTCCTTCCACACATGTCATGTGAGTGTATCATCACATGCTCAAAGTAATGAAACAAGCACAACCCTAATGTAGTATTATTATTTCTATTATTTTAGTACTTATATTAGTTCAGGGCCTGTCTAATCCATCACTGAGCCTTAGACACTATTATTTTATTTACATACAATATTTATTTATTAAAAGCCATTGTGCTCTGAAAGAACAAGAACACAGAAACAAATCAGACACCATAGATCTTCTTTTACCAGGACATACATATAGATTGCTAACTAATGTTTATTAAAAAAAATTAAAATAATAAAATGAATACTTTATTTTATTTTTTAGAATATTTCATTTGGATCAGGAGACTGTGTAGTGAAGGACCAAGTTTATCATGAATAAATCAATGTCACTATGACAGCCCTGCAAACTCCTTTTCCCGAGGCTGTGGACACATTACTCAAAGACCCCTGCCATGTCATCTCCTCACACACACACACACTTGCACGCTTACACACCTTTCATCAATACTTTACTGACTGGCTCTTATTCCCATAGCAGAGTCCCTTTATAGCTCGAAACTCAGTTAGGGAGCAAGGCCGAGACCTGGCGACAATCATGATTGCAGCGATTAGGAAAACAATTATTTCTAAGAAGTAATTACACACTCATGTTTGAACAAACAGATTGGGGAGTGATACGACTACTGATGAGACCAACACACACACATACACCAATAACTGCAAAATCAAGTGTGTTCCTTTGTGAGCTAAAAACACTTTAGTCAATTTACAATGTTTTAGTTAGTAATGCTTTTGTCAGGACCAGCATAGAACTGAAATTTATAGCAGCTTAAACCAAGGACAACAACAATTTGAAGTGATACAAATATGTGCCCAGGATGAACCAAAGTCAAAGTAAGACCAAGCCCCATAATTATCAGGACTAAGATGAGACCAAACCCATTGCAACAAAGACTAGATTAAAGCCAAGTACCATGTTAACACCGTCCAAACTACAGTCCAATAAAAACTCAGACCAATATATGACAATATTCAAAACCAACACAACTACCAACTAAGACTTATACCACTCAATAATAGAACAAGACACAACAGGATATTCTTCTAGCACACCAGCACAGAGATTCTGAACAATTCCAAACTCTGCATTTCCACTGTGTCGACTTGGCCCCATATCTGACTGTAGCAGGCACCTAAGTCATCGATTCACTGCCAAGGGATGACTAGGATATGTGGGTGGGGTCTTCAAACACTGTGTTGGGACCCTGTTTGGCAGATAGAGAGGTATCTGTAGGAGTGAAAAGGGGTTAAATTCAGGGCAAGTAAAGGACAGCAATACACCCAGTAAGATCTCAAGCAGAAGATAAATGGACTACTCTGCTAAATTGGGATGAAAATTGGGAAGAGGTAAAATAGAGGGGGGAAGTGAGTAAATTGTTTTATTGGCACACTATGGAGATTTCTTAGACATTTAAGTACAATAATATACAATATTTTTATATGTTTATTAATTCATCTTTCATCAGCATTTCATCTTAATGCAGTCACACTGGGTATAAAATCTATTCACGAAATCTGGGATGCAAAGCAGGAATACACTCTAATAGGATTTCAATCCATTTAATCCTCAGCTATTTACAGTTTCCTTAATAACTAGAAGCAATTATCAGTCTATTTACATAGCTGCACTGCTCTAACAGCACCACTGTGCCCCCCTACCAGACCCCCTTGTGTTTAGTATCGCTGTGGATCTGCAGTGTTATTACTTCTCTTTACCAACCCCTATCTCTAAGCCAAAAACTCAAAACATTTGTATCTACAGGGACCAGCCAAGTACAATATAGTCAGCTTTGTTCTGGAGCTGGGCGTTCATCTCAGTAGAAAGGAAAACATGATTGGGAGGAAACAAATGAAGGCAGTAATAATAAAGTGAATAAAAGATTAGGAATTTAGGTCAACAATGTTGTTGCCATTCACAGCAAAAACTGTGATTATATCTCAAACCAAACATTTTGAACTCTTATCTTAACTGAACATAGTATTCTGTTTAGAGAAATAATAAAATATGCAATTTCATCCTTTAGGACAGCACCGAGACTGTGGGTAGGTGCTGGGTTCAGTTACCAGGTGATGTGGTCGGGGTCTGTATGGAATTTGTTTCATATTTTCGTGTCTGTGGGGGGTTTCCTCTGGGAGCTCCGGTTCCTCCCACAGTCTGAAGACGTGCATTTAGGTTTACTGGATATAGAATCTGATCTGTCTCTCTGTGTGTGTTTACCATGTGATAGACTGGCAACCTTTCTGAAGTGTTTTCTACCTTTTGCCTGACAAAAAGTACCTACCTTGTGAACGTGATAGTGTTTTTCTTCTGTGATGGACTGGTAACATGGTGGCTGCTTTATTACCTTTCGTTCAGCCAATTGTAAACTATGTGTGAGTGTGTGTGTGTGTGTGTGTGTGTGTGTGGTTTTTTTTTTTTTTTTTTGGTTTTGTTTGTTTTTTGTGATGGACTGGCAACCGGTCTTGGGTGTTTCCTACCCTTTGACTGGCAAACAGTACCTACCTGGTCAATAAGTTTGGTTTATAATGGACTGGCAACCTGTCTGGGGTGTTTTCTACTATGCTTACAAAATTACCATCATCAAATGCTTGTTAAACAGAACATGAGAGAATTTCATCTTTTATTTATATCTGGTTACATTCCAAGCTTAGTTTTACCCCAGTGTGAACCTTTTGTGCTGTTCTAATAAACTCTAAATATGTCAGGTTTTGTAAAAGCTGGTTCTGACACACGTCTGACCCAGCATAATCCAGGCAGGGCTCATAGTACTGCTAAGTCTGGTTAAGCATAAGAGAGACAAAATACTGTCTACACTAAAACACAGCAATTAAATCAAAAGAAGCTTTAAGGCTCTTTACCAGAAAAGCATTTTCTAAATTACAAACTGAAGATGAGTTATAAAACGTTAAAGCAAATAAAACAATAATAATTTAATGAACTCAAATAATGAGGTCTGGAGAGGAAATGAAATGAATTTTGGAAGTTCTGTACATCTGGCTCGTGCCCAGATGAAGCTCTCTAAGCATGCTCAGGCCCTGAGGCAATTTAAAGAAAAAAATAACTAAAATTTAATATAATTCGAGAGCAAGCCGAAAGCGGCTTCTTTTAACTGACAAGGACAATTTCCTGATAGCGAGGTGATGAGAGGTGGCCTGAACGAACTTTTAAATATGAGCTTACATGGAAAAAACTGTCACGGTTATTTCAACATTTTTTGTTATGCAATGGATTCTGCTTGTCTTTGGATTTGTTTTTGTCATGTACATGAGTATTTTAGACTATTAATGTCTTATTCCTGGTGGGGGGTGACGTCTTAGCCTGTACATTATGCAAACAGTAAGTACATTTACATTTGCGGCATTTAGCACACGCTTTTATTCGGTTCCATTAGCAATGCTGTGACAGTATATTATCTGAGCAATTGAGTGTTGATGACTGCTTAACAGTGCAACAGCAGCAGTAGCTATGGGTTTAAACTAGTGACTTTTTGATTAGTATCTTAAACACTAGACAACAACAAAAGTAAGTGCATTAAATATGCATTAACCCATCATTATCATCATCATTATTATATTTCACTTATTTATTTATTTATGCATGTAAGCATGCCACAGCAGTAAAGTCTCTATCTCTTAACCACTAAGATCTCTGGAACCCGGGTTTGAATTGCTAATTTACAAAATGAAGAGGACGAGGCCAAAACGATTGAAAAATGCATTTTTCTGTGCACCCTTGGTGCCCATCTCAAGTTTCAGGGAGGGCATCCGCATTAAAATCTAGGCCAGGTTTGAAATCCGGACCAGATCCACAGTGGTGACCCAACGCCACATTTTTCCACACATTACCAGCCAAATTCAGTCTGTCAGACTGCAAAAGAGGAAAAGTCAACACTGTTTAGATCGATGTCCAAGAATTTCACTTTACACCACAACCATATCTTTAAAAAAAGACAGTGTTGCTTCCATGTTGTTACATGTGTCATGTTGACTCACTTGCTCATTGCTCGAGGGCAATGGAACATCACACGATTCATTAGCTGCGTAAAAATATCCCGGGGGCTCACCAGGCTGGGAAGAGGGAGATGACACGGCAAAGAACAAAGCCACCGAGATAGTAAACAGATGAAACTGCTTTGCAAAGTGCAAAGGAGAGATTTGACAATCTAATACAGTTTTTTTGTTGTTGTTGATGATTTTTCATCACAGGTTGCTGTAAAAAAAAGCTTTAATTGTTGGTGCATTGAAAGTCTTTTTTTTAGTTATTTTTTTGCCATGCATTAAAATTGTAGCTTGCTTTTCAGTGAGTAAATGTTTTCTTAATTGGTTATGTGTAACAGTTCAGGCTGCTTGACACCTGAAAGGCCGTTTTAATTGCTTTGATACAAATGCATTTTGATATGAGTTTTCAGACGTTTTCATTCTTGTCTGTATTAACAAATGCTTTATTATGTTTAAAGCCATGGTGGATCAACTTCACTTGGTGAAAGGCTTGGAATGCTCTGGACAGATTGCCAGTTCATACACACCACTAACATGGTATTTTGCAGACACTAAAGGGCTAAACTGTGGCAACCAGGAAGAGGTGGGGTTTCAACCAGCAACCTTTTGATAAGCAGTTTAGTACCTCAACCACAAGTCTACTGACATGTTTCTGTTGTGTGTCCCTGAGCAGGCCTTCAGCCATAAAGACTAAGACTGTGTACTGTAACTATGCTGTAAATATCTGGATAAAAGGCATCTGCTAAATGTTGAAAATGTAAGTTATTATAAATAGAAAATACACAGAAAGATATTGTATCTGGATAGCAGTTTACTGTGTAAAAATAATAATGATCTACAATCTAAACTTGAAAAGAAAATCGCAACAATACCAAAATCAGAGTGCACAGCAATATTCACACTATTTAAGGTTGACCTTTCAAATTTTTGTATCATGTCTTAGCGTCAATAATTATTTAAATAAAATTATACGCTTATAAGCAACAGAATGGAGCTCTGGTCAGCAGGATTCTCTGCCAAAGGAATAGAACAGTGTCTTTGTCATTATACATTTACAGGTGTGAAACAATACGGCATTATTTCTTAACAAAACACTTACTATGACTTGCCAGGGTGTACAAAGTATTTCTCTAACTAGAAGCTTCTAGTAAGGTAGATCATTTGCTACCAAATGAACTTGAACAACCTCTACCAGACAGAGATTGAAATATAAGGCTTCATGTGCATGAATTGGAGATGTTAAGTGGTAAAACAAACCTTTAATGCAGCAGTAAACTTATCTCTGCCCATGGTTGACCAGCTTGCCCGATATTTCTTTCACAGTGTCAGTTTTTGTTTCTCACTTCCTAATCTGAGCATCAAACCCTCTGGTGTAGGTGTTCCCTGTTTTTCCCCAGCTGATGTGCAGTCCAATAAGAGCAGTACACACATTGCAGTTAGCAGGTGCACAGAGAGTCGCAAGGGGCCAGGTGGATCAAATGACACGCCGGCCTCACTGCTCGAGTAAGCAGGTGAAAGAGTGAGACAAAGTGAGAAAGAGATGGAAAAGGGCATAGTGGTGAAGGATGGATGGAGGTGGGGGAGGGATGGTGACGGGAGAGAAAAGTCGAGGAGAACAAGGTGTTCCACCTGTTTTTGGACTTCGGGTAATTACAATGCAGCCATTATAGCCGCAAAATGAGACGAGCTGAAGTGATGAGTGCTTTACACTCACAGAAGTGAACACAGAAGAAAGAATATAAGGTGCATCTGTTCCATTACCCCAGTTTGATTACATGAATTGATAGTAAGCTGTTGATTCGATCCTTATAGTATCACAGATATAATTTCTGACCACTGCACTGCAAATGAACTGCAGTGTAAGGTGCATATGTTCCATTACCCCAGTTTGATTACATGAATTAATAGTAAGCTGTTGATTAGATCCTTGTAGTATGAGTATTGCAAATATAATTTCTGACCGCAGCAATGCAAATCACTGTAGGGACTAAAGTTACAAGGGAAACCTTGAAAATGTGTACAGTATTTAAAAAAAGAAATGTTGTAATAATCATCTTTTGGTGTCTGCTTATGTTCCAGGGGCGTATCTATGGTATTGACAAGGAAGGCTTTGATTGACCAGGAAAAGGCATGTTATCACATGATTAAAAATAATGAAAATAACATAAATTTTAGTGTCTCAATCGCAGATGGTCAGATTCTCCAGGAAAAAAGGGCCAAAGGACACATCAGTCACACTTAGAGCAATTTATTCAGCTTCAATTTACATCATAGCAAGTCTTTTGGACTGTGTGGGTTTCCTATTGTACCACAGACACATGGAAAACATACAAACTCCACACAGAAAGGACCCAGACTGCTCTAACTGAGAGGTGAAACTGTTACCCTCTGAGCTACTGTTTTCAAAATTAGAAAGCCATTTATTGAGGGGAAAAAAATTAAGATTAAAACTCTGGATCTCAGTGGTAATATCAGCCAGCAAGACATCTGTACATTGGACTCGAGTGTTGTGATTGGTTGTGTCTGAGAGATGGCAGAAGGCCTGTGGATGCACCAGGGAGGGCATCCAGCGTAAAAAAAACACCTAACAGGAGCAGCCAAAGGGATTCACATTAAGAATGAAAAAAACATATGACATCACTTTTCTACAGGTACCCTCCTTGTGATGAAATTTTCTCAGTGTTGTACCACTTCAATGCCATCAGCAAAAATATATTTGGTCGAGCGTGTAGTAAGTGATGCACCACTGCTTTACATAATCACATGAACATCAAGCTTCTTTAAGTGTCTTTAATCATAATGTGGAAAACAGATGGACTACAAGCGTTCTCGGGCCTGACCAGTTACTACTCCTCCCAGCCTCACTGTTTCAACCGAAATACAAAATATTGGAAACTTTTTGTAGATCCCTTGAACAAAGCACATCTATCAAACATTTTATTCTGATCGCTGCCAGTCACTTAGTTAATTGACTGTTCGTCCATCTAAACAAATGTTTAAATTAAAACATGGCTATTTTTGGCTGTTAAGCAAATCCAAGCCATTCATTCTGTAATTGCACATAGCTTATATTTCCCTTCTGTGTCCATTTAGTCTGTGTATCGTGTTCCTTTCATTACTCACTACTATCATATTCACTACCGACTGGAGAAATCTGAATACCATCTGTCTGCCCATCACACTCAGTTAGTAGTGTTAGTAGTTTGCTTGTGATTTTAAGCTACACACACTAACGGAAGGAGAACGAGAGCGTATTCTGGGCCATTGTAATGAGCTGCGATTGCAGCCTTATGCAAACACCGTATCTAACCCAGTCAGGTTGATTTAACCCCTGTGTGAATATTGAAAGCCCCAAATCACTGATCTAATCAGGGATATTGCTTGGTTGTAGGGCAACATGGTCAATCGAAGGTGGCATGACCATTTTTTTTAAACATGAGTGTTTATTTTGACATTTCAAACTAACTGCTTAGCCTTGGATCGGTGGCTTTTAAAAAGCCTTCATGTTCGATAAAAGCCAGCAGTGGAGAAAGGTTGTTGGAACAGAGGGCTTTCGGTTTGATTCCTCACAGCCAGACACAAAGCAGGTCAAACGTAATGAAAACTCGATACAGTGGCTAATGCAGTTTAGCTGCTTGAATGTGAAGCTCTCATCTATCTTTCTCGTGCTCACAATCACATCCACACAGACCATTTACTTTAAGCACCGATACAATGCTGTTCGGCACCTGGCTGTAATAATATACATTAGTCAAACATCACCGTACGAGATTTTTTTTTTATATATATGTGTATATAATGTGCAATAAGAAACTGCTCAAAAGAGCTTGTTCAGTAATCCACATCTATAATACAGTGCAAACATTTTCAAATGTGTCCATAATTAGTAATTATAAATCATTTCAAATGATCACTGCAGATTATCATCTATAAGTAAGAAAATTAACCCACTTTTTAATTTCCATTTGATGCTCTTGGGCAGTTGTTGTCTTGCAGGTAAGGTAGTGGGCTAGTAATTGAATGGTCACTGCCAGGTTAGCATTTTTGGGCCCTTAGCTCACAATTGCTTATATAGTATTCGGTCAAGTTCTGTATTTAATTTATTTATACAACCAGGATTCCCTAACCTGATACCATTTCACCTGCTTATTGTGGAATTGTTGAAACTCCAGCTTTACTCCTATTTATCTCTGTACAAATTTATTTGTATGTTGCGCAAATACACATAAAGTGTGTTGCATGCATCAATACTATTTTTATTATTATTATTATTTTGTTTTTTGCTTTCTCTCCTTTTTTTCTCCCGACTTTAACACATGAAATTTGCCTCCACTAATGCAAACCATTATTGAGGAGAACAAAGCTAACCTGCCCTCCCAGGCCAAGATAGACAAAAGATCAATATGATTTATTCAAGATGTGTTCATATTCATTATAGTTTATTGCATGTTTGTAGATCTTGTATAAATGTTAGCCGAACATGTGGGAGTGTACCATAATAAAGCAGGTAATATCACACGGCTTCACAGTTCGGCTGTTTCTGAAGCCTTCTGAAGCCGCTTTTGTCAAAGTTCTCATTAGTCTTACCTGAAATAGAAATATGTGACTTCAGCATTTGATCATGGGAACTTTAATTCCATTCCAGGTTCACGTATTTTCCTAGATTAGACACGAACTTACTAAACACAAAATCTTTTTTTTTTTGACACAGTGAGTATTTTTTGTGTCCGGAAGCACTTTCTGTGTTTGGGTCAAAGCACTGAATTTAGAGCAGTGAGCTGAATGAACATCCACTGCTCTTCATAACTCATACGTCTCATACTTCATGCTGTCTGCTCTTTGTCAGTGAATCAAGGTGGGTGAAAAACCACTGCCGCTATTAACACACCACTCAAGTTAGACATATTGCTGGAATGTGCGTGGAGTAATTTCATATAGATCCAGTTTTAACGTATAGGATTACAAATATTAAAATACATCCGTAATGCATGCCTGAAAGGTGTCGCTGTATATGCTCTATGGGTTCTATAGTATGGGTATCTATTAGGCAGCGAGAGATGGTAGACAGTAGCAAGCATCTTTCATCTACAGCTCATAAAGCAGCTGTTACTGCCATGTGAAAACACTATAAGAACCTTGAGGCCCTGGACTGTATTGCATCATAGTTGAACAGAATCGAATGTTTGTCACTATACACCAGTACTATAAAATTTTGCATGTTTGATTCATTAATAGTACTAACAGCAGCATTGAATAAAATAGTTCCAGTAAAATTTTATTTACCACATCATTACCACTCTTCATAAGTACATGTACGCATATATGTGAACTGAGATAAAATTCTGCGTTTACATTAAAAGTACTTAAACACTACTTGTTGGACATTAGTCTTGACTCAAGCTGCTTTCTTTTTTGTGTCCATATAAATAAGACTGTTGTCTTGCAACTATTGTTACTTGTGACCATGACATACTGGGCATTTCTTAAATTAGCTTTACAAAACACTTCAAAAGCAGCCATAACATGAGGATCTGAGCGTAATTATGTGAGCAAGTTTTCAAGGCAGGTTGTGAAGGCTAGACGACTGCGTCAGTCCAAAACTCCAGTATTCAATGGTCAGTAACTATCAAAAGTGGTCCAATGAAGGAGCAGTCATAAACCGGAAACAGGGCCATTCGCCGTCAAGGCACATTGTTGTGTGAATGCTCAACCATGTGGTCTGATCAAACAGATGAGCTAATGTAACTCAAATTACTGAATAAGTTTATGCTGTTTCTCATAGAAAGGTGTCAGAATACACAGTTCCTCAAAGATGTAGGCTGTGAAGCAAAAGGGGTCTTGGACAAATTACAGGATTATAATGTTATGCCTGATCGGTGTACATATAATATATATATATATATATTTTTTTTTTCCAATGTATGCTTCCAGTAAAGGACAACTGTTCCAATACTGTAGAGTTAATATGATCCTCTTTCATTGTTTAGAAGTATAGCTAGAACAGCTACCACTCTTTCAATAAGGCTTCCTAATAACTTTAATTAGTGAGTTTGTGTTTCAGTTAAGTAAAATAATAAATTCAAGCACTGATGCTGCAAGAAAACAATTTACAAAAAAATATATAATAATTTTAATTTATTCCAGCTAGGAACAGAGTTGATGTCCGATCATTAGTTTTTCCATACAAAACCTTTGGTCTTTCGTGACCTCACTTTGTGGTTAGAAGCAGTTTTTTTTGTAAGAAAACAGGTCTGTGACCTCCTCTGAGAGTTCCTTGAGAAAATTGCTTTACTGTGGCTCTAAACTCTAGCATTCCACTATAATAGCTGCATGGCCGGCACCAATCAGGGCTAATAGTGTTTGAATAGTGTTGACTTTTTGTGTCTAAACAAATGTCCATTGGGTATGGGTTCTTTTGGGTAGGTTCCAGTGCATTACTTGTGATTTAGTTCCTAATAGACACTGTATAGCAGTGGGCCTGGTGGTAAATGGGTCTCAGTTTGGACAGAACCCGTTTAAATTCATGCAGTAATGTTTGAAAGCCCAGTACAGTGTGTGTAAGTTTTTTCCATTTCTGTATCAGGTTATAGGTTCAGGCAATTATAAACTTTAGCAAAAGCTCTGCCCTGACTCTTACCCTTCATTTTTACACACACCCCATTTCAAAAGGATATAGCACGCTGAAATGTTTCTGAGCCTTGCAAAATAGTCTCTTACACTGGAACATCATTCAGACTGAAATAAGACAATGGTCAATTTGGGAGAGTGCGGATGAGCAACATGAGGGGGGTGGATAAAACCCCCTGCCAGAACCACCATGAATAAGTCATGGACCAGCTGTATGATTTCTCCTAACCAAAGATGTGATGATTGAAGAAAAGTGCTCATCGCAGAAAGCAATTCCCCACTGTACCGTAACAAATCCCTCTGGTAGGTCTCTTATGTGTGCTATACCAGAGTTCAGAGCGTGCTGGGGACAAATCATAAAAGCGAATACGCGGGAGGGTCTGTGTATGTACATACACAAATACACTGTGTCAGCATCAGGATCCTCCCTAATTTAAGTCTATTGTTATGCATTATTGTGGCATAATTGTGTATTCATCTTTTTTCATTTTTGATCAAGATTTGATGTTATTGATATTTTATCACATATTTGTTTGGATCACACATTATGATTATTTATTTAAAAATGTATGAACAGTATTAGTGTGTGTATACAAATACATTTTAAAAATATCAGAAAAAATATAATATTTTTGTAAAATCTAGATTAATGTGCAAAGTAGTCAGCCAGGGACGTTAGAGACTCAGCAAACACATTTAGTTAATGAACCGTGCCACATACATTAATATAAATGAACAGACTTTTTCCTCTCAAGGCATGAAAAATAAATGTTACTCAAAACAACAGTTTGGAGTAACGGCCCACTTCAACCGGCACAAGAAGGCGTGGGCTAAAGCCAGTGTATTGTTGTGAGCTACGCCCCTAGCATACCGATGCTATTCAGCAATCATTGTTATAAGTTGTGATTTGAAGCCAGAATGGTACTACATCTCTGTGCTAAA
>JAYDZF010000032.1:12670412-12684205 GCA_034509105.1 Microcambeva barbata | reverse complement strand
TCCATTCACAAATGTCATTAATTGGCTGCAATTGCATTGATTGTAAGATGAAAGACAAACATCATTTCTGCATCCACTAAAATGACCAGTCCTCTGTGTTTTGGACTTGGATGGCTGTGCACCAAGTAAGAGCCCATTTTGACATTTTATTAGCCATCAGCAATACTTTCTAAGTTTATAAAGTAGTTTTTTATGTTGAATGTGTTAACTGTGGATTGTCATAAGCCTATTCTGTTAACATTGTGTTCAAGTTATGTTTTGTTTAAATACTTTTTATTATCATTATATTGCTCCTGAGATTGTGTGTTACTTTGACCCGGACCTCTAGAGGAAATTAACTAGAGCAAAGTTGCTGAGAAACCACAAATCATTAACCCACCCTCCCTCAAACCACCTATAAAGTAAACTATCCACTTCTGGCAGAATTAAACCTGAAGCTGGAGACTGGCTATAGAAACAATGCAAATGTTAAGGAAACCAGCTTATGTGTTTTGATCATTTTACTTATCAGCTTTAAGTATATTACAGCTTTGTGTTTAAAATGATGTTGATAAGCACTGTAAGATGAAGATGTATACACACACCCACCCACATAAGCACCTGCTTTCTCTGCCAAGTGAGCTGTCAGTCATATTTTGTGCCTATAATTTCAGTCCATAAACACACATCCATCCACCTAACAAGTGTTTTGATTGGAGGACTGTACTTGGAGCATACAGAGGAAGTAAGTCATGACGAGAATTGTCTCTTGTTTTTTGCTTACTCATGTGTAACATGAGGAACAAGAAATGTAATTAAAGAAATGAACAAGAAAGGAACAACTTTAGATCATGTCTCATGGCATTACCAGAGTCAAAAACTATATATTGTTTGTACTCTGTTTAGTACAATCAGCCTTTTGATTTTCAATCTAATTCAATGACAGTTGAATTGTTAGTTGACATTTATTATCACAGACATTCCTTGGAATGATATAATTTGTCCTCTAGCAACCATTTCGAAGAAGGGTCTAAAAACACATTAAAATCTACCAATCTAAGTGTTGGTAATTGATTAAATTAGGTGTATAATATAGTAAAATGAAAAAAGCAATCTGTAAGCTGTCTAGGACTGAAGTCTGAAACATCTGACCTACAGTAATAACTTAATCAAGTCACAAGCACAACCATGCCGTACAACTCAATATTTAGTCACTATTAGGCAGCACTTGAAACTCAGAACACTGAAGGCATAAGTACAAGAAAATTAGTGAAAACAAAAATGGTGTGCTGATGTACAGGTTTTTTTATTATTATTATTTTATTTTACACTCACTATACCAATAGGCGACACCAGTGAGGTTTTTTGGACGTTGAGTGTCATAACGCTATGACCTTACCAGGACATCTGATGACAGGTTAGCAGTACAAGCAGTACAAATACTATGTAATGTAACCTAGAGGGTGGCACTGTGGCTCAGTGAGTAGCACTGTTGCCTCATACCAAGAAGGGTTTGCATGTTCTGTCTTGGGTTTGCATGTTCTCTTATGTCAGTGTGGGTTTTCTCTGGTTTCCTCCCAAAATCCAAAAACATGCAAGAGGAACTGGAGCTAATAAATAACTTTGAAGACTTACACAAATCTTGTGTAACCAGTAATTTACCTGTCTTGTCATGAATGTAATCAAAGAGTGTAAAACATGATGTTAAAGTCCTAATAAAAAACTTTATAACCTAGACACAATGTTGTAAAATGAATCTTATATAATACTTTTGGGAGCCCTATAGGATTAAGAATGGATAGTTAACCATACAGCTTGGCAATTTTGTGACAGCTAATGTAAAGCAGAAAATTTCTAAATGTTTTAAATTTAAATTTGCCATGACATAAACAAACATATCTGGTAACAAGCCCATGACCCTATACAGATGCCTGGCACAACTAGCTGCCTTCGTTTCTGTGTTTACAGTATCTTTGTCACTCCAATGTGAACACACACAATATATATATATATATATATATATATATGCAAAATATTTGCTGAGAGGATGTTGCTTGCACAAAATGCTACCAGTCTCCTATCACTATCCCTTCTGTGCTGATGCTGCTCAGATGGTGCATTGGATTTACTCATTTTCCTTTCAAAATAAACAGCTTATTTCTTCTAGTCTGTACACCGCTGCGCTGTGCAAAATGAAATCCTGAATTCTGACAGCACTGAAATTGCATTTAAAGTGTGGAGAGTGTGACGCCGACAGTGCCACTTACAATCAACATGTAATCCACCAATCAAGTGGTACCAGTCACTCACTTAATGATCATCAGCTTATAATAATCGTATGTATTGCACTGTCATTTCAGATTCAATCACTGCAGTTTAAGCAAAATAAATTGAAGGGAACGGCATTGACGCAAATAAGTGTTAGAAAGGTATTTAGGTTTACTGAGTCAATACTGTTAACAGAAATGATGGACACAATACGCTAAAAGAATTCCAGAATAAGCAATAAAGATTCCATTGCCTTCCATTGCCATATATACAAACATAAAACATTGAAAAATTCATCAAATATAAAATGAGTGATCAGAACAGACTCATAACAGCACATTGACACATGAAGCACTACATACAACCTAAAACAGGTACATATTTTGCTTTATACCATCAAACACCATACACAATCAGGAGCTTTTAATTCTTTCTTTTTTAATTTATTTTATTTTTGATAATTATGGTCAGGATTGCGATTGGTTTCATTCACTCAAATTCACATAAACCCTTAAACTTGGGACAGTTTCTAGTAGACCCACTTGGCCTGACTGCTCATCATAGGCACCTGGGCCATCACAACAAACAATTCTACATTTATTTACTATTGGACAATCTGCATGTTTTGGAAGGATGCAAAAAAACCAGGGTACCTAAAGGAAACCTAAATAGGAGAAAGCAACCAAGAAGGTTGAGGATCAAAACCAGGTCCCTCTGGATGTTTCTATGTGGCCACCACTCCAGCAGCTATAATTGGATAGACATAATTGGATTTGTGCTTGAGGTTTGAACAGGTCAGTTTAATCAAAAGGTGTGGGAGTTTGTTACAGGGGTATTTGAATGTTTGCATATGCTGATTTTAAGACCCTGATATCCACCTTCTCTTCGTCAGTCATGCTGAGCCTTTGTTTCTGAACACTTGTCTCCCCTGTGTGTGTTTGTGGAAGTTCAGCCTCCTCAATCCGTCGCTACATGTATAGCGCCTACTGGGATTATTTGGGTATTCATTACTTTCATCTGGCTGACATACACTCTTTTTGAACCGTTTCCTCGTCTTGATCTCTTAATTTCATTTGAACTAGTTCTCCTGGCTGCCAATATTTACAAGCCTAATGGTTTTAGCGGCTTTTCATCCTAATTTTTTGTAGGATGAAATTTTTTCAAAGATGTGAACATTTTAAGCAGTAGCTTCTAGACACAAATCTCCCCTGACATTCTCTGGTTAAAAACATAGTAATGGAGCTAGCAGGTGATCTAATTTGTGTGACTTCACTGTGTCTAGCTTGATTGGCAAAAAATTCTGCAGTTCCGAAGAACCCCGGACCTTCTTGCTGTGAGTCGAGAGTGCTATAAACAGTGAATAATATTATAGCATTGTAAATTATATCAAAGTTTTTACTGAAGGTTTTACTGAAATCTCGCAAAGGCAAGAATCAGAATTTGTGTGGATTTGAAGTCATGCTCTACTTCAGTGTCTGACCAAATGGGCTGCAGGTTAAATGTTATCTGAAAGTCTTCCATTTTATTAATTTATAGTTTGTAAGGACAAAAACAAAACAACTAGCGGAGCATAAACTTTGCCAATACTGGCCATGCGTCACTCCTTGGCAGCGGAGTAATACAGTTGGTGTGAAAAAACGTGCTGTTATCACAGAATATCAGCACTGCTGAAATACTTCTCAACCAACCAGATTGTAGGGGCAGAAGTACCTGTTGTATAATTCATGTTAACCTGAGCACTTTTTTTTTTCTACATTTAGCAAGCATTAACAATTACACAATGGATCTTTTTAAAAATTATTTCATAAATGTCCATGAGTACAAGTCAAAACTAAATGAAATGAAATGATACAGCACCCTCACTGAAAATTCAAGCTCCTTAAAACCAGCAAAAGAAAATCTCTGACACCACCCCTGTTCTTAAGCCACTGTATAGTCTTTCTAGTCTCTGTGGTCAACACTTGTGGCTGATCCGATGCAAATTATTGAACCTAATTTGCATTAAGTTCTCCTCACGCTAAGAAAACATATGTGCAAATGAAAACTTGCTGTAACAACACAAAGTGTTACAGGATTGCACACACACACACTTACTTTCTGTGGGTTAGCCAAATTTGGGTGTGCCCGTTTTATATGTTTGTTCAAGTGCAAACTGGCGTGCTCGCTAAGCAAAGTGAGAATGATTGCCTCCAAGAAGCCGTACATGAATCACGGTCACAGCATGGTTTCGTGTTTTATTGCCCTGCCTGGCGCTTGGCAACATCTGCAGCCCAAATTTTGCTTGTCCTATGATAATCAATTTAATTACAATATAATTACATTAAAATAGATATTTAATATTCATGGTAGTTAGTCTTGGTCTTTAGGTCGAACAAGAGAGCAAAGGAGGATTTCAATGTCTAGTGTAACAGTGTTACTCAGGATAATAAAAAATAATACTTAAAATTGAAATTAGAGAAGGAAGGTATGTAGAAAAACTCATTGTAACACATTACATGATCATTTCTCAGTAATAATGGCCAAATAAAAGACCAGACGTCAAAACAATCATCAGCCGAACTCCCACATTTTAAGTGACAGCTGGAACCGAAGTACCAACCTGCACTGGGTTAAGTTAATGACCTTTTAAATGTCATATGTGTGAGAGACACGGCAGGGCTATGCACTATCAATTGCTTGGTTACCTGTGTGAATCTAACATCATGGATCAGTGTGTGTGTGTGTGTGTGTGTGTGTGTATGGACTAAATGAGGGCCCAATGACACACACACTCAACAGTAGAGGCCTTTCTCAAGCCAGTTAACAGGCCTCTCTTTCTTGTCCCTAGTGGCTTTTGTTCGTTTACCAGACTCAAAGACAGAGACAGAGAATGGGAGAAATTATCTCCGATGTCGTACAAGAGATTCTGAAATCAAATACGTCCCGTAAGACCACAGAATCTCTCCGCAGATCACCATGCAATTTTAGGGATCATTTACTACAAGAGCACCATTCAGGATAAAAAGAGTTGAAATAAGTTTCACCCTGACCATTGACATGCACTAAAGTTGGAAACAACTCTTACATTCTAAATAGATTCAAGCACAGATAGAAAAGCCATCCAAGTAACTGAGGGTAATATTTTTAAGTGTTTGTGTCATCAACCAATCTTAATGCAGTGAAGACAAATAGACTGCAATACATTTGTTATTATAGTTAATAATATTTAAATGGTATGATATTTTATATATTAAGATATACCTGTGCAATTACTGAAAAAGAAATGCTGTTTTACAGAATTATTGTAAAAACAATCAAAAGTCAAGAGTACATGCTGTACCAGTCAATTGCAGGCCACCACACCATTTATTCAATGTAAGTGATTCATTCTGATCATGTTTACAGTGTGTCTGGTTCAACCTGGATAAACAGGACACTAGTTGACAATACACTCGGCAGTGTGTCAGTCTTTTACGTGGTTATACACACATGCATTCACTTTCAAGTTTGGTGTTGTCGGTTTACTTTTTGTCTATTTTTATGAGGAAGCAAAGTACCCGGAGAAAAGAGTGTTGGAGACACAATGCAAAACTTCTCACACAGAGCGACTGGAGTAAAGGATCAGGCTCAGGATGCAAGGAAATGTGTTCTGTGTCCACTCGACACACTGTATAACCATGCACCTCAGCAATAAATAAATAAATACTACGAATTAAACATTTATGAATAAACCAATAATCTATGTCAAACCACAATACACTTCAGAGGCATTTTATGACCTGCTGGGTGAGAAGGGGCAACTAATCAATAAAATGACAGTATTGGGATTTGGTCCTCATCTATTTCTTAGGTTGTTTTATTAGGCACAAAACTTAGTAAATAATTAGATTAGAAACCAGTCAGTTCATTTTACAACTGGTGCATAAAAAGAAAAGATAAAAAGGTGAGTTCATTTCGAGCAAATTCTTGGTTGTGAGAGTAAAAAATAGAAAATGAGCAAATGTAAGAGAGCGTGCATGAGAGAGAAATTAGCTCCTTTTTAACATCAGTGCAAATGTCAACAAGAGAAGTCCAATTTCACAGACAAAAGCGAGCAGAGAATGAACGGGGCTCACAGCAGTCAATTGCAAAAATTAAATCCTAATGACTTCTCCTTACAATGAATTAGATATAGACTATTATGCTTTGCAGCAAACTTAATGGGTTTTGCAGGGGCGACGGCGATGGCTGGTCTTCCGGGTGTTCAATAAAACATCAAGAGAGCCACTGTTAAACTGTCATCGGGGGATAACTCACGGAACCCGGACAAGCCCGACCTGACCTCTTTGTGATTAAGATATAATAATCGCAATAATGGTACTGAGGAGCCTATCAATGCCTATCAATGTTCTTACAGACACTGTAGTGCTCGAATATACAATTATTTTCACCCAGGGTGTGCAGACACAATATATGTGCTGTGGAAGAACAGAGTGCATCTTTAATTATGTATGAGACATCCGTTAGAATCATAAGCAATTTCACTTCTCTTGCATGCCAGCACTCACGCTTCTACAAGGTACATTAAAGCCTGAGAGAGACATAGAGCGAGAAATGAAAAGCTGAGAGTGATTTGTTGATGGATGGAGAAACCACCAAGGATAATCCAAGAACAATTTTATTTATCTGTAAATTTTCACTGACCATTTTGTTCTTTTGAGGGACTCGATAGGTCTGCTAGTACCTAAAACACTGGTAGCACAAGGGTGCAAAGCCATAGCAGGGCAACACTAACTTGCTTATTTGAATCTAGGAGGAATGAAATGGCAACACTTCAACCTATGAATGTTTTTTGGGAGGTGGGCGACAAGTAAAGCATCCAAAGGATTGGGGAAAACATGCAAATCTCATAGACGATGAATGAAATTGTGGAAAGTTTTATTATGCTGCAAATCTTCCAGCTGCTCCATCAATATAAGTGTATAAAAAGAATAATGAATAAAAATGTGAGAATATTAAGACTATGAGGGGACAATACAAACATTGTTTGGTTTATATTTTAAAGAATAAGATTGTAAAAAAGCCACTGTGCAGTTAAGAAAACGCTATAAAGAGAGGAAAAGGGGAAAGAAGAAAGACAACTCGTTAGAGAGGTATTTACAGAACAGCTGCTTCTTTCATTGCATCAGTGTTAGAGAATGATCAATAATGTAACACGCTGCTATAGAAACCACTCGCAACATCAGGCCAAGTGTTCATTTCCCTATTAATTACACAATAAATGGCCGATTTCATCATGTATTAACCTCGTCTCCTTCCTCTGCACTGCAAACGGCAGAAAAAAATAATGATGTGAACCGATAAATTCATTGAGCACAGATTGGAATGTCAATGCCCTGACGATCCTACAGAAGGAAAACCTTCAAAATGTTAAATGACAGAATGAACAAATAGGAAGAGAGTGAAAAGCGAAAAGATTAATTGTAAATGAGAGGAAAAGGAGAAATATTGTAGCAAAGACAGAGAGAGAACGAGACGGGGGATTTCACGGCTGGGTCGGTGAATTGGTTCAGACATACAAGTACACAGGAATGTTAGAGGGGACCTCTTGCCCACCTGTTCCCACTCAGCCTGAAGGAGCAATATAAAATACGACACCACCACTGACATTCCACCGTTTTCAATCTCTTTTTTTTCTATCACCCCTCTTTTAGCTCGGCTAGGAAACATGGCTAGGATGTCTTAACCTGGCGTTAGCGCCAACTGAAGACTCACTACTGTGACGAGAGAGCGGAAAACCAGAGACATGTGTGATCCCATCCGCTCCGCTGACACACAGCTGGACAGAGGTCAGGCACACTGACGCCTCGTCTGCACCGTGAATACAGCCTCAAAGGAGCACCGAGAATCCGCCAAGCCTACTCAGATATCCCTGAATAAACTCTGCTCTCATGATACTTTTAGTAATGCACTTAACGGCACCATGAAGACAGGTCAATACAAGGAAGCAATTTAGTTAAAAATACTTATAGCAGCATAAAGCTAAGACAAGAACCTGGCAAGTTAATACAGAAAAAGAATATATATTATTATTGACAGATACTAAGAAATGTTCTTACTTGTTTGTTGTACTTGTTGAGGGTTTGGCTGCTGTACTCAGAGCAGTGGTCAGATCCAATAGATATGTTATCCCCGGTGCCTACAAAGGTGTTTGCAGGGGGCAGATCCTGAACAGCCTGGTGCTTTTTACCTGCCGTAGGAGACTGAGGATGAAGCTGGACCGTAGGCAGAGGTGAGCTGGACTTGTAGTGGCGAGCGAGGTCAGGGCTCCCTGGCCCTCCGTTAACTGAACGGTAGTGACCCATTCCAGGGCTGTCAGAAAGTTTCTCATTTACGCCATCATAGCGCTGTCCATTAGGCTTTGATGCCTCCACAGTGACAATACTGCTGTAAAGAGGCTGCTTGGACTTCTTCTTGTTCTTGTCTTTTTTGGGTTTCTTGCTTTTGTCGTGTGGCTGTGGGGTGAAAAAATCCTCATGATCTTTCTTCCCTGCTTCGTAACCGTTCTTGGTCTTAGGGCCACAGTAGCGAGCCAGGACCACAATAAGGATGATGAGGATGACTGCCATGATGCCAGATATCACTCCAACGGCAATGCTTAAACGTTGTTTGCTCAGGTCATAGTTGGGGTCTCCGGCAATGTCAGCATTAAGCGGCGTCCCAAGGCTCTTGGCGATCCTGGACTCCACTATGGTAGAGTTGGAGAGTGTTTCATTGACATAGACATGCACTAGTGTGGTGGTGCTTTGCGAGGGAACGCCACTGTCGTTAACTTGCACTACCAGGCGGTGAAGGCCATAATGTTTCTGTTCAAGCTTACTAATTAATGAAATGACACCGGTGGCAGGATCAATATCAAACAACTTGAATGGATTGCCACCGATTATGCTATAGCTGAGATCAGCATTGACACCTGTGTCGCTATCGGTAGCTATGACAGTCCGGACCACCGTTCGCATATTGCTGGATGGAGGTAACAGAGTGTATGAGCTGTTAAGAGGAAAAGTGACGGTTGGTGGATTATCATTTTCATCCATCACGAAAAGTGACACAGTAGCTGTTGCTGACCGGGGTGGGTCCCCACTATCTACAGCCTTGACCCGGAATGAGTAGGTGGTCTTTTGCTCTCGATCAAATGCTACAGTCGAGAAGATGGTTCCTGTATTGTTTTCAATTGAGAACATTTCCTCCTCTTCTTCGATGTAGAGGCTCATTTCAGCATTATGTCCTTTATCTGCATCCATTACTGTTACCATGCCTACAGGGCTGTTGGGCTGCAGGTTCTCCTTCACATAGAATGTAAACACATCCTGCATAAACTTTGGCTCATTGTCATTTCTGTCTCCCACCAATACCACCACTGTGGCTGAGCCCTGTTGAACAGGGATGCCTTTGTCTTTGGCAATAACCTTGAACTCATAGCGCTCTGTTTGTTCTCGATCAAGTATAGTGTTGACCCGAACATCACCACTGTCTGGGTCGATGGAAAATATTCCATTTACAGAGGAGTCCAGGGAGTATGCAATTTCAGCATTTTTTCCACTATCTGCATCTAAGGCAACCACTGTTAGCACACGCTCACCAAAAGCATTATTCTCTGCAAATAAAACTTCCACCGTACTCTTGGTGAAGATAGGTGGGTTGTCATTTATGTCCCCAACTTTTACAATGAGAGAGTTGTTACTGGACAGGCTAGGGCTGCCTGAATCCACAGCGACTATAACAACGTTGTACTCCTGCACGGCTTCATAATCAAGCGATGCTGACGTGTGCAGAAAGTATTTCTTTTTGTTCATGTCACCCTCTATTTCACTGGCCGGCTTCAGTTGGAAAGGAACATCACCTACAACGGTGCATGTCACCACCCCATTCTGTCCCTTATCCCGATCTGACACTTGAACCAGTGCAATCGGGGTGTCCACCACAACGTCCTCCGCTACATTGGCCACTCCATCTTTGAGATAAATGCGCCCGATTTTTCTTATATCGATATTCGGGACATTGTCATTCTCATCTTTTATATTAATGACCATGGTCGCTCTGTCCATCTTAGGAGGCTGACCACGGTCACGTGCCACGACTGTGAACCTTAGCTGGCCTACTTCTTCACGGTCAATCCTGTGTAATACGCTAAGCCAGCCTGTGCTTTCATCCAAACGCAGGAGTCGGCGCACAGATTCAGTGGCTGCCCCAAACACGTACTCAATCTGACCGTTGACCCCAACATCAGCGTCTACTGCTTTAAGCTGAAGGATTGGGGCACCTGGGGAGCTGTTTTCGGGTAGATCTGCTTCATATATGCTCTTCTCAAATCTAGGACTATTGTCATTCACGTCGGTGATCATTACTCTGAGAATGGCTTGAGAGGACCTAGGGGGGTCGCCGCCATCCCTGACTCTCAGTGTCAACTCATAGGAGTCCCTCTGCTCTCTATCAAGTGCACCTTTAATAATTAGTTGGGGCTGCTTCTCACCATCTGTCGTATCAGCTACCTGAAGTTCAAACACACTGCTACGACTGGCACTATCGTCAAACCTTCTTTTACCGTTATGGGAGTCAGAATTACCTGCCGAGGCTATACGGCGGCCGGAGCTGTCACCACTGTCCTGAATCAACTCGTACCTTTCGATCCCGTTCCTTCCAAAATCACGGTCAGTGGCAGTGGGTAAGAGGTAAAGGGTACCAATTGGTCTGTTCTCCTCTACCGAAAGAGTTAGAACAGGTGATGGAAAAGAAGGTGTGTTGTCGTTTACGTCCATAATGATGACCTTGCCCTCGAACAAGTCCACCCAGCTCTGCGCGGGTCCGATCACGGAAACCTCGAAATCGATAAAGCACTCGTTTTCATCGAAGATCATTTGGCACTGTTGCAGCTTTTCGCGGTCTATCCGCCTTTCATTGGTGCTCAGATCCCCGGTAATGTTGTCGATCTTGAAAAACTCAGATCCGGACTCTAAGGTAAACGTCACCTCACCAGATCCGGCTTTGATGCCCAAGTCGTGGGCTACGTTGCCCACCCGGACGTCGGCGGGACCTTCCTCGGCCAGGTGGTAGCGCAGGACTTGCTTGGCAGCTGGCTGACTCAGCAGCTGCAGCAGTAGGAAACAGTAGCAGAGGCAGTCCGTCGTGCCTGTACTCCTCATCGCGCTTAAGTCCGATCACCTTCTCGAAACGGATAAGAAAAATAAAGTTCTTTTCATCAACAGTTTGTCGGATTGTGCAGAGCGCAATCTGGAGCGGATCCACTCCGGCTTAATTGCGCCTTTTAACTGCAGTGGATTCGCGTTTTGCAGACCTCTCCTGCTTCCCACAAATAAAGGTTCGCTTCAGTCTGTTTCCACGGCATGAATGAAAACGGCTTTGCCGCAATCACAAGCGCTAAACTGCTCAGTAAAAAAGCGCATAAAAAAAACTGCGCGCTCCCAGTTTAGGAAAAATAACGAGAGAAAAAAAAGGGACTCCGGACGTTTCAAATCATCCTGCTCAGAATACAAAGTCGTTAAAAATCCAGTCTGGATGGGTCCCGCATATTCCCACTAGATGCGCAGTGAAGCCAGGGAAACTTGACGCACTCGGGATCTCCGTCCGCTTTTCCCGCACCATCAGCAACACGCATACACTTCGTTTATAGTTTATCAGTGCGCCGTTTTGCTATCGAGCGTCAAAAAACATAGGAGAACGTGTAACAAGAAAGAACTTAGATTAAATCCCGGAGGACCTCGACTGAAGTGTGGACGAGATCCGGTGGCTGGATCGTTCCCCGTGTCCTGTCCGAGCGCCTGTGTGTGAATAAGTGAGTGTGAATGCAGCGCGGGTATCTGCGGCACTCCGAGAAGCACTCGCATATGATATTGCTCTCTCTCTCTCTCTCTCTCTCTCTCCCTCTCTCCACCCCTTTTGCGCGACTCACCCAGCAGCTCGATTCGAGCACTTAGTTTAAATAGAACTGTTGTGCCCTGTGTTATCCCGCTTTTGAATCATAAAAGGAGATGTCATCGGTCCATATTCTGCGCATCGCCTGGAAAATGAAACCATGAATGTTTTTAAACGAAGACTTTTGCGCCATTGTATTGACATTCCAAGCGGTATTCCTGATTCTGGGTTCCCTATACACTGTACACTGAGGGCTTTTCTTGCGCATTTTCGATCTTAAAAGTGCACCAGATAGACACAACGTTTATCGTTGATGTTATGAGTTTCTCATGTAATAATAGGGAACTTATCAAAGTCGCAACGTAAGGGGTTTGGATCATATCTCGTACCCGTGAAGGGTGTTTGGCGGTCCTCACCACTTAAAATGAACGTAATGCACGATGCGCAGATGCTTTCCTCCATGATTACAAACATTTATTAAATGCCATATATTATTATTCGTCACCTATTTTATTGACCATCGCTTACGACTCATTAATTGTCCTGGAGTGTGTTTGCTCGTTTAAATGCATATGCTCATTAACGTCCCAAAGAACGACCTTACATTTGGGCGTTTGTACATGACTCCCATTGTGTACTGATACTGAAAGGAACTAAACTTATAACTTGACCAGATTTGTTTTCCATTTAAATACTATTAATGATATATTGTGTAAAGTGTTGTTGAGATGGGGTGTTGATTTAGTCCCTAAGTATTAATAAGCAGGAGTGCCGACTCAGCAACTCAGTAACCGAATCAGCAAGTTGTCAGTGCTGAGAACGACTTCAGGTCTGATCACCTGTTCCACTGCCCCTACTGTCCGGTTGAGGATTTGTCCGCAAACGAATTTAGAATAAAATGTAGTTCAGTCCATAATTCAAAGATGTTCAGTTCGTTTTCTTTAACCGCTTATCCTGATCAGGGTCGGGTAGGGGTGCTGGAGCCTATCCCAGCTCTTCAACGGTACACGGTAGAATAAAATATGGACAGTATTAAAATAAGGAAAAAAGAAAAAAAAAGAAACAATAATACTTATAAAACAAATAAGCTGTTGACTATTATAAAATGCTGCGACCAGTTCGGTTGAGAATCGATTCCTCTAAATGAGACGCGACTCCGAAACTGAGTGCATGGTGACATGGTACGAGCCTTCTTTTACATCATGAACATCCCTATTTAAATATATTCTCTTTACAAGAACTACACTGACGCTATTTATTCCATCAGGGGTTACAAAGAAATAGTGAACTGTAGACTCAATAATGTTTTGTTTCCGGTGGAGTGCGGGGGTTTAAAATGTGCAAAGTGTGCGTCGCGTTATACCAACTCAGCAGCCCGAATGAAGCTGCGCCGCGCGTTACTTTTATTACACTCACCGTAACTCGCTTCATAATGAACTGCCTACGTGTAATGACTTTGATGTTTTCCTTTGTATTATATTGTATGCAAGTTTGTGTCTTTTCCTGATCGTGCGCTCTTCTCATGGGCTCATGGGTACATGAATCGGCGCACATTTCTCTGTGTGTGTGCGTGTGTGAGTGTGTGTGTGTGTGTGTGTGTGCGTGTGTGTGTGTGTGTGTGTGTGTGTGTGTGTGTGTGTGTGTGTGTGTGTGTG
>JAYDZF010000032.1:12621292-12634765 GCA_034509105.1 Microcambeva barbata | reverse complement strand
GACACTGGTTCACTAGTGGAATTATTTCGCTTGGACATACTCCAAAATATGAGAACATAAGTAAAATATTTTTTGCTTGTACTTTTAAAAAGGTCTTTATATTTGTTGGCATAATCGTTGGCATAATCGTAAGCATAGATGAGATGCCACCTGCAGTGGAATGGATAACCCACTGTTCTAATCAGTTGCCAGCAGATATTGTGGGTTTAGAGATGAATGATTCTCCAAAAATTGTTAAAAGTATTCTATCACAGGGTAGCAAATATTGTGAAAGATAACTCGTCAGAAGAAATTAACTTTTCCAAGTTGGCAGGGGTTCAGGCTCTGTGCGCAATAGACTTTGATGGCAAATGATTTTACTGGCAGCAGTAATATAATATATGCCACACTTGTGAAGCCAGTGGTGTGCACTGCCTATAGTGGGAACTTCTTCACCAAACCTTTATTTTATTTTGTTTATAAAAAAGGAAGTGTGCTAGTGATGAGTCGTTCTGATTCTATTGAACGACTTTATGAAAAGAACAGAGTTGCACTTCAGGGAGCATTGCATTTTTTATGTTTATTCTTTTTTTATTTTGGCAACAATTCTTATTAGTTACAATCTACACATTGCACCTGACATTAGTAGAGGGAGTCAGTAAGTCCGAAAGCACCTTCAACGCGTGGAAAAAAATAGAATAGCAAATTACTAATGTGCAACACTGTCCTTAGACCACTGAGAAGGGACAGACTGCTATGAGCCCACCTCCCCTAGAGGAAGTCTTTTTTTGCATTTGGACAGATTTCTTGTCAGTTTCCTAATACACTTACTTCACAGAACCTTTCAGTATATTCTCAGAAGTGGAATGTAAGCATGTACACGGGTGCGGTGCCTGATCTGTTTAGAACCACTCTCAAACACAGCAACAAAGAAAATGAGAGAAAGGCAGTTATTTATTTTAATTTATAAATTATATTTAAATATTTTACTGAAATGGTCAAAGGGATCTGACTAGCTCCACTGAAGGCAATAACACTGTCACATAGGGTTAAAGTAACACAATCTTGCTGATTATGTTGGATGGATGGATGGACGAACAAACAAACTGGAGATCATTTGGCCATCTTTGATCATCAATGATTTGGTACCAAACCATGCTTTAAATCCCATGTATACATTTCTTGGGGGAATAACACAATTATTTGGATTTTTTTTTAATGTTACAGGCCTGAAATGTTAAAATAGATGCGTATGAACAACTGGAATTTAAAAGTTAGACAAAATATATACAATACTATATGCTAATTTATTGTAAGGTGAGCTTTGCATCTATTAAAGCTTTTACTTCAGCTTTTCAAGTACAGCTTTTTATCACTAATAGGATCAGTGTTACTATCTTTGGTTTTTTTGACCCCCTCAAAGCAATTGCTTTGAGGTAAAAATTGTGGTTGACTGTGGAAAAATAAATTCTCTATTACATGTAAACAAATTTCCATCTAACATAAGGTAACAATTTCCTCTCTAACAGCTATTGCCCACATGATTGAAATGCCAATTCCTTCATGTCATTCCTGTATCTTTTCTCACCTTTTTCAGTAGTGTGTGCTAGCACTCGTGTTTCCATGTATGATCTACTACCTAATTTGTTAGTGAAGTGGTTACTGATGAATACATAAATGAAGTTAACTTCCAACATCTGTGATTACTAAGTACTGGTGCTTTGTAATAAATATCACCTTGTGAGATGAATGAATTTTTGGAAGAATGTAATTAATGTTTATCAGCATGCCTTCCAAATAACTGAATAATACCAGTGCCATGCTGGGTAATTTAGTCATAGCCATTACAGCTCCAAGAATTAAAAACCTTTTGTCGTTCAATGCAATTCTTTTAAATAACTGTGTAAAGACCTATATATGTAATGAGATACCTGTTTTATATTAAGTTTAGAATGTAAATTCTAACCAAGAGTTAATTATCCTGAGAAAAAAAATATTTTAATTATCTGTGCAATTCACACTCTGAACCAGTTCAGGCTCTCTGAAGAGTGTGGTTCATTTATTTTTAATCTTCACACCGTATTATACCGTAAGTATAGAACTGTTAGAATATAGTTACTTTGTAAATGTAAGTGAGAAGTAGATTCACCATTGTAAACAAATAGCTTAGTGGGGTAAACAATGTGAAGTAATGCAGTATTTACCTCCGCGTAGAGCAGGAACATGAAATTGGATTGATTTGCTGGATACGTTTTTAGTATTTGTCATTTCTCTTGTTTTTGTCTTTTAGTCATTTCATTTTACAGTGGATTTGCAAAGGCAAAGCTTTTTTGTACACCGTGGCAATTACAATATCTTTACACTATCAAAATATATATCTAATGACATCCTTCATATCCCTTCATTCATTTATTTTTCTGCCAACTTTGAGTTGTATTTTTAGTCTTAAGTGTTCACCTGACCACCTATAGTTAGAAAGTTTAAACATTTAAAAAATCTTTTTGATACTTTTTAAGTACAACTACAAAACACTCTTCACATGGTGCCATGAGATTCATGAAACTTGGTTCATGATACCTTTTTTTCCTGTCTCTCCATGGGTTTCCTTCGGGGTCTCCGGTTTCATCCCACACTCCAATGATATACAATTGAGGAGATACAAAATTGTCCATAATGTTTTTTGACGTTAACCTTGTATTTTGATTGTTACCTGTCATGAATGTAACAAACACACATGTATAGCAAGATTCTTTCCCCTGCACCTATCCCAGCTTGATGGGAAGCTGGGGTCAGAGTGTAGGGTCAGCCATTATACATAACCCCCAAATCCAAAAGGTCAAGGACCTTGGCAAAGGTCTAACGGGCAGAATTAAATCCCACCATATTCGAATTAATAACTAATTGAAATGATTTAAATTAGAAATTAGTTAAGATTTGGTTGGAGGTTTTCTTTGCTCTAATTTGGCTCATTTTTGACATGCATTGATTTTTATTAATACATTAATGTTTGTTATTTTAGAAACTGACTGATTTAGACACGGAGTATATGAGGCAGTCATGGGAAGTGTTTCCAGTTTTGACATCATGTGTAGTGAAAGAGACCGCTCTAATGAACAATGGTCTATTCGCCAGCCTGCTCGGTGCAAACAGTGTCACTGTCGGACAGCAACTGTTAATGCAACATGACACGGTCTAAAGTGTCTGCATCCAGAAGCCCTAGACACAGACAACAGACGTACACACACGCACTGATTTCTGCCGAGAGCAGCCAAGAGGATTATAGCTAGGCTTAATATCTGATTTTAATTAGCCGAGTAACACAGTAATCATGACTTATTAGGGCGAGAGAGCTTTTCCAGGCCCTCTGTAGTGGAGCTGTACCACACACCCAGAGCTCTTAACATTTACTACTTGACCTTTGATGAAAAGCTGATGAATCTAATACCTATTGTATTCTATATTATAGTGTTATTAGCCATGATTTGAATTTGACTTTGTAATCTTAACAGTAGTGACCTGTTAAAATCTTAAGTGTATGTGTATATATATATGGTATATATATATAAACTTAATTTCTTAAACAAAATGTGCATTTATAAAACTGCAATAAAACATATGTGATTGTGATCCTTCTGAGCCTTTACTTAACTAAAAATACTTTGTAAAGGTTTCCATTTTTAGCCATCAACTGACATTACTTGTAAACTCAACATTTTTGTCTTTTTTGAACTTTTTGTCAAGGACAAATTGTGCAGCAAAACAAATAGGTAAGTGATGTACAAACGGGGTGAGTGCTGCATCTATCAATTCTTTTTTCAATCAATTGTTAGTTTAAGGATAGCTAAAGATCTTTAATATAGGTTTTCGTCTTTCATTGATGCTGATTGTGTACCACATCATTGTGAGGGTCACCTGATGTCACTTTAATAACACATTAATAATTTTTGGATTGTCTTTCTGACACAACCCTCCTTTTTTCTTTTAAATCTAGGATTGGGACAGACACTCCCTCTTGTGTTCTATTGCGTCTTTATACTGTACAGGTATATGTATTTGTTAATTACAGTTTTAACACATTGATATCAATAGTCTACCATAGAATGATCATTTTTAAGGGGTCTTGACAACTTACGTTGAATCAGAATTTTTCTAACACTTTATATTAGTGCAATTTAACGCAATTTCCACTGGATTGCAGCAGTTACTGTACATCTAAGATCCAAGTAATAGTGCAGGAGACCAATCAAGCAGGAAACCGAGAGTGATTATACTGTTTCTATACATTTCGCATAAAAATAAAACATTGAATAGCTAGAGCATGGAAATCTCAGGGTAAAACAATTACAGTTAGTTTCACATTCTCCTAAGCCTTTGCTCAGCATTACAGATGATGGATCTTTAACACAAAGTTTTTCAGAGGCCCATTATCATCATGTCATCATTTCACTGCTGCTTTATTATGGTCAAGGTTGTGATGGGCCTGATATCTTCATAAAACAATTTCTGCATGTATTCTGTTGACTTGCCATTGCTACAGATTTTAAATAATTTATACACATTTTACCAGTACTGCTTAATATATTTAATAAAGTAATGATAAAATGTGTATGTAGACAAAATACCTGATGATAAAGCAGCTTTAAACACATTGCTGACATTTTAATTAGGTTTATAACCATTACACACATTTGTTTTGGCATGACTGCTCCTGAGCTTTTGTTTGTGGGAATTCCAGTGGCCTGTACAGATCCCTGACCTCAACCTCTCTTAATACATCTGGGATGAACTGTAAAGTCAATTACAAGCCAGGCATTCTCTTTCATACACCAGTGTCTGTTTTCACAAATGCTTGTTGATGGAAACTGTATTCATTTTCATAGACAAACACCAACATTTTATTAAAATACAGAGGAGTGGCTCCTTTTGAGTGGGGCATATGTATATGATTTAAAATGGTCAATGGTCAAAGGTTCAGTTGTGGTCAATATTAAGTATTATTTCAGACACCTGGTTTTAGATTTAAGGTGGGTATGGGTTAAAGTACTGTAGCCCACCAATGTTGACATCTGGAAACCCAGAGTTACATTTTCAGTAGTGCTATTGGCCACATGCCATCTGCATGGACATGATTGTATGAAGATCAAGGAATAAAGGGGGTTCTCTTACTAAATGTAAATAACACTTAATGCCAGCTCACTCTACTGTAACAAGGCCATATGTGTAACATTATTAACATGTGCCAGTGATCTAAAACTTATTTGCAATGGCTATACACTGATCTCACTTTTAGCATTTTAAAAATCATCTCCTACTGTTACAACTGTTTAAACACAACAAAAATGCTTTATAAAATATAAATTGCTCATTTTGTTCCAATTCGGAGATCTTTCATATCCTCAATGAAATGAATTAAAAAAAATATTACACTGTTTACTGTTTTGCCACGGGTGTCCTCTTCAAAATTCAGCCGGGGTTTCTAATATCTAGTTATCGGAAGGGTTGCTTGTTTAAGCCTGACCACGCTCAGATTGGTATGGTTTGGCCACTGAGCCCTTAACCCTCTGTTGCTCAAATAGTGTGTCACTTTGAATAAGTGTCTTCTACATGCCCCAGGAAAACAAGGGTTTTGAAAACAACCACCATGATGGCCCTCACTGTGCTGACAGTGCTAGATCCACGTAAGTGTAAAAACATCCAGTGCAAATCAGCTATGTGGACTATATCTGCTGTGGCAATGTGTGAGCAGCTGAAATATCATAGATGTCTGGTTTCAGCCTGCTATTATAGAATAAGTGCAAAGGTAATTTAATATCCTCCACTTGAATGGAGTATATTTTCTCTTGATTAAAGTAAACGTCTTAATGTTGAGGAAATAAATGAAAATAGACATGAACACATTGTTTCCTATGATAGCATCATTTATGGATTTGTCAACAAGCTGAGGGAAGTTAGTGACTGAAAAAGGGAGAGAAAATGAAAGCAAATAATAGCACAGACATCGGTTCCTGGTTGCTGGCTTATCTGTCTGAGGGCTGGCTGACTCGTCTGGCCTATCGCGCCTCTACCCTTTTAAACATGCTTATAATTGCTTTTTCAGTCAGACCGCGATGGGGACAGCAATGCCCGATTCTCCGTCACCAGAACAATCAAACAAGTCTGACACTCCGGGAAACTAGATTGCTCCCAGAGACTCACCTCAAATCAGACACCACACCCACAGATTGCTTATCGAACAGCTGTTTTAACAGAAATGAAGTGTATTCACTTTTGGGCTCTGTGCCGCCTCGTCTCCTCACCCTCCCATCATTCAGGGCATCCAATAATTTGTCAGACCTTGCTTTTAATTAAAACCAAAAGTCAGAAGGTAATTGAAAGTAATGCCTTCCTTGTAAGCCATGATCCTTTGGAAAGAAAAAAAGATTCACTTAGTAATGTAACCTGACAGTGATGATACATCAGAGCTATTTATTCCACGCTTGACCTCGGCTACTAAAGAGTAGCGAGAGGTATCCTTATCAGACTGTTTGTTCTCTGCTCATAAACAAAAGAGGAAGTAGGTCTGGGTCTCAGTATTGCCCTCTTGCATGACCAATTAAATGTTTCAGTATCTGAATTTGTTTGTATTTAAAAGTCATGTTTTACACTTTTGGATACATTCATCTTTACACTGGATTCATCACTCTGGTCCGTCTGTCATCACTACATATTTTTTTCACAAATGTTTCTCCAATTCAAGTGACTTTCATTTCTTTGGACTCCACTTTACCACCCACTAAAACCTTTTGTAGTGACTGATTAGCTGTTTCATTAAAGGTCATAATAGATAACTAATTTTGATTGTAGAAATTTAATATGTAGCGTAAAGATGGCGAGTTCAACACCTAGTGATAAGTGTCACTTGGCCAATTTTGGCTGGTTTATCTCTGCTTTCTATTAGTTTTATTGCCTGTAGTTCTATGTGAAGTGCCACACTGGGGAACTATTTTTGGCTGTTTGTATAAAATATAAATGAGCAGTCTGGGATCATGAACTCTTACTGGCTTTCTAAGTCATGGTGGGGGTGCAGTTCAATCCAGCAGCAAAAGACACTAGTCACCCAGGTGTGCCAATTACCAGCAGCAGAAGTCTTTCTTATCAGAGGATAAATAAAATAAAATAAAAACATGTAAAATCTGCTTTAATTTTAAATATTCCTACATATCTTGAAATTAACACATAAAAATACAAAAAAGACAAAGTATTTTATATTTGTAGGTAATTGTGTTTAAACTAAAAAAAGTCTAAACTACATATTTCAAACATTTTACAATATTAAAATAAATATAATGTAATTTTGTCCCAGGCTTAATGAAAAGAATTTGATTATGATCAGAGCTGAGGATATATTTGCCCAGGTGTGTGAAAATAAGGCTGGTAAAAATACTGTTATTAAAAAACGATTACAACCTGCTTTGATCGGTAGAAACCTTAAGGGAAATGAAATAAAATTTTATATATATTTAAATTTCAGCAAGTGAACTTTTTTGTTTTTTTCATCTGTCACTGCCGGGTACACACATTTATGTGCACAGTGATGGATATATAAATAGACAGGTAGATCGATTGATAAGTACATACATAGATGGATACAAAGATGTTAGATTGGTAGACCCTTCAGGAAGTCAGGTTTTATTTACATCAACAGTGATCATTTTATGTAATTGAGGTCTATTGACGATAAATTCCAGAAAATAAGTGTAAAATTGGTTGGGATGAGTTGGAGTGAAGTTGACTAAGAAGCTGAAACACAATTATGTGATTGGCAACCGTGAACTTAAAAGTAACAATAGAAAACTACAAGGAGAACACAGAACTGAAAAGCAACTACAGAATACTTATGTCTGTGAAATTTCTCTTTGACAACTTCATATTTAAACACCTCTAGGCTGTAGTTTTATACATATCTGATCTGCATACTGCTTTGTGGTGTAGGGTAGATATCATGGCACTGTTCAAGCCATCCCAGTCCCCTTGTACTCATGCCAGTTGTGTCTACCCCATTTGTGAAATCAAAATTCCGTCCATGGTTAGGTAGGTAGAAAGGCAGATAGGTCGACTGACAGACAGATGGGAAGCCTGAGAGAGCAAGATGGATCAATATTTTTTCCCCCTCCTATCTATCTTTAGTGAAACATCATTAGCTTATTTGCTATTATGTAAACAATTGACCACGTTCTCTATTTGAATGTGAATGCCAAATGTCTAATACAGCTGAGAGCTTGTAGACGGTGGAAAAAATAACATAAACCCTAAACATAGCTATCATTTAAAGTAGATTTGCTTTATTCAGGTAAGGGCTGGTTGCTTCAGTGGAACAATAGAGATGAATACATAGCCACCCCCTAGAGGAGCAGGCCTATCAATCATAGGGGCACACACTTCTTTACTTATAACTACCTATACAGCTAGTAGCTATTATAAGTTGTGTTTTCCGCACAGACATGGCGAGAAACCATATAGGACTATTTACTGACAGTAAACAGGTAGCGAAGATAGTGTGCTATCAAATCAGTCACTGCACTACCCAGCATCAGCTCATATGGACGCATTACTATCATGGAACTTTTAAATGTCACCTAGATGACATCTGTACCTGGATCCTTAAAATGACTTCCCAAATATTATGAACGTACAGTGGACATGTCCAGCACTGTCGACCTCACCTCAAGATGTCAGACAGCCAGGGTCTATAATACAGTAGAATGCTGGCTTACAGATTTAATTGGTTCCAAAGGGTTGTTCTTGAATCAAAACATAGGCATGTTTAATTCTATAATTTAAATAAAATGTATGTGTCCAAGCTCCCAAAACACTTAACCTTTCTAATGTCGTAAATGTTGTTTTGTTATAAATGCAAGCATATTTACCCTTAAATCTTAAATTATAGAACATACAATACTGAAATAAACAATAATACACACATTTCAGAACAGTATGTGTGCTAAAATATTCACCATTATAAATTCCTTTTCATTTCCCTACCACTGTATTTCTCTGTTCCTTCTTTTGTGTCATTTTGCTATAGAATTTTACAAAACTGGAAAAACAGAAAAATCATATTCCTTCATTAGGATTGGTAGAGCGCTTCCTTAGCTGTCTTACTGCCTACATAGGCAGCTACCTACGTAAATATGACACGTCAGATAATTTCTCCCTTCATGCTGGTAAGTTGATACTTGATTTAATATGCACATAAATACAATTTTTACACCATTATACAAATAAAACTAATATATTTTTATATTGGACAATAACAATTGGTTTGTGTACTTGACATCACATTTTGTTCGCATGAAAATTTGGGCTAATTGGAGCAGCTCAAATTGATGTGTGTGTGTGTGTGTGTGTGTGTGACCTGTCCTGAGTGCTTTCCTTCTTTCACGACCCCCACGACCCATACTTGTTGTTTTGTTCCAGTGTTTAGAAGTCTCACAGCTTATAATAATGTGGCCTTGTTTTTTAAATGCACACTTTATATACGCCTTTATGATAAAATAAATACATTAATAAAGAAAAACTATCCCCATGGAGATCAGATCAAGCCACCCACTCTTCCTCGAACCCTAGGCTGAATTTTATGAAGTATTTTTCATAAATCTTTTTAGACTAAGTGCTTCTTATCTGTTTAAAGCCCTGTTGGCATCTTTTAAATTGTTTAGAAGTGTATTTGGCACCCCACCTGGTTACCTCGAAACACCAGCAGTAGAAAACAAGTGCAAGAAAAGAGTAATAAACACAGATGAGTGGTATGATTAAATGCAACCCCACTTGTTTTCTTTCCAACCACTCTGGACAGCATACCACTGGCTCAAATTTGTTTTTTGTTGGTGTTTTTTTTTTCCTCTTCTTCTTCCTGTGGTGACTTTAATAGCGTTTCCTTCACACAAATCCACTCAGATGGTGGGTATTATGAAGCCTGGAGTCCTATTATAATTCTGCCTTATAGAAAATGTCGAGACACCTCTGCTTTAATCCCTGCTGATGAGATTTCTTTTCCTTTTTAACTCATGGCGATTGCTAGTAAGACCCTGGTTCTGGTGAGGAGTGTGGGTGGATGAGAACAGTTTTTCTGGCCACTGACCTCGTGATTGCCACAGAAACCCTACTGGCACATTTGCTGACATTATGGTCAATCCTTCAGGATTTTAGTCTGAGCATATGGTTTAGGATTCTGGGGAACAGTCGGTACTAATGGTGAATGACATGTCTGCAGTTAATACAGACTTTGTGTTGAAATACAAATAGCTGAACAGAGTCGACTGAAGTCATTACAAGGGCTATTTAATTAGGTGCAAGCCTGCATGTGCTCTAATAAAGAAAAAATCATGAAATGTATATTTATATCCTGACAAAAAGTGTATATTTATTTGCAGCTTTACATTGAGTAGCTCAGCCTAAATTGTTGTACTCTGTCATGTCACATTATTATGACTACTTTCCATGGCCTGTAGTTCATGAAGAAAGTCATGATTTGTAAACTGGCCTACTGGGTATACTATATTAACATTTATATAAACATTATTATTATTATTATAGTTAGATAACCATGTGTTTCGGCAGTATAGTTGTTGTAATGAAAAACCTTAGGGGGTATTATTGATAAATTAATGTTTTTGTTCAGTTGTATAAGACTCATCAGGATTTAAGTTTTAAGAATACAACTATTTAATCTAACTGTTCAATCAAAATATTAGACTGCAACAAAACAGTAAGCTTAACAGAACTAGCAATAATTAATTAAAAAACCTTCTCCATTTGTATTAATTTTCATGCCAGCGTTTGAAATTTAAATTTACAAGCAATCATATTTTCTTTCCACTCCAACCTGTCTTATGAAAAAAGTGCTTGCTTAGGTAACAAATTACATAAAGATGTGTTGTCATGGGAAGACATATTGCAAGACTTCTGAACAAGTAAAACCTCCTTATCTGGACAGACTCAATCCTGTCTTCAGACACTCAAAATGCCTGCAGTAGAACACCCAACAATAATCCAGATACAAAACACAATGAAAAATATCTGATAGACGGGGGGGCTTTGCTGCCTACCCAGACACTGGAATTACAAGAAATGAAAGAGGAGACCAGTTGGCAAGAGAAAGAACTCAAGAAAACACTAACCTTGAACTAATATCAACATACATTAAACCTTAGAAACAAATGGAAATTGCAACAGAACACTTAAATCAACAATCATTTTCATGGAACATGCTCCAACACCTAAACTAAAAATCCCCCAAGGAAAAGGCACTGATCAAGTAATGTACATATGCAGAATAATGCACAAACATCTGTTACTCTGAGAAGAAAACACTTTGGATAGACTGCCATACCCAATCACCATAAAACACATCCTGACAGAATGGCCAAAATACAACAGTGAAAGACAAAAACAACATATGCATGATTTATTGAAAGAATACTTTCACTTAATTCTGAAATAATCTTCAAGTTCCTAACTTAGATAAAACTGAAGACATATGTATAGCATAAACTTGTAAATGTACCAATGAAATTCTAATGCCTGCCATAAAATGTCATAGAAATGACATTTACTAAAAAAGGACAAACATGACATAAACACAATCTGTCATTCGAAGGAATACCACCACTATCTCTGCTGCATTCAAAATAGGCAATAGGGATGTAACAATCAAAAAGAATTCATATGAATCGGTTCACTGATTTGTATCGATGATTCTTTTAAGATTCATCCAAATGCACTTTAAACAGCAGGGTCCTGATGCTGTATTTTTTTAACACAATAACGGTTTCTTTTTAACAAATAAAATAAATATAAAAACTTTGGTTAAATTTACAACTAATAATAATTACAAATTATAATACTAAATATTTTAATAATTGTAAAAATATTTTATAAAAAGTAAAATAATATCAGTGATAAATATAAACTGATTGGCGGTTCAAATCCAGCCTCAGTTATACAGCCACTCTTGGGTTCTTGAGCAAGACCCTTAACCCTGCATGCCATACAATGGCTGACCCTGTGCTCTGTCCCAAGATTGCAAACAAGCTGGTATATGCAAAGAAATAATTTTGTTGTACTGTACATCTATGTTCATCGAATTCTATTCATTCCATTGTATTAACTAACATTTTTTACAGATGTAAGTTTCTCACAAAAAACTACCTCCAGAAATAAAAGGACACTGATTGTTTAGATGAATGACAGATAATAACTACTACTTTATTATCCTTCATCTTTTTCGAAGAGGAAATAGTAAAAGGAAACTTTAAATTAATAATAAATGAATGTTCATCAGGAAAATCAGGAAAAATGTTATTGTGAGCACAGTATTGTGAATCTTGCATCGTGAGTAGAGGGTATCATTACATCCCTAGCATAAGATATGTAATATTGATGTAAAAGTATTAATAATTGTTAAATAAAGTATTTATTAACTCCCTCCCTTTGAGGAAAAATAACCTGTTGGTCGGGAACCAAATAAAATTGAGCATAAAGATAACAAATCAGCAGATTTATGTGAAGAAAAATAGAGTATGTTAATATTGTAAAGTAGTCTGCAAAATATGGTGTTTTTGATTAAATCACAAATCCTGTGCTGACCACAGGACTGACAGGTGAAGTAGTTCCTTATAGAAATTTAAAACAATAAAATTGACAACCATGCAGAACAGGAAAGGTTATGTGAGAAAAAAATGATCAAAATTCAGTCTCAAGTTATTGCTCAAAGTTTCCCAGCGTGGGCGTTAATGCAGCGCAAACTCTGGCTTTTTGAGAGCTGCCTACTGTGCATTTTCCACCAGTGTAATTGAATAATATTTCCAAATTAAGTTCATTTATACTTTGAGTACTTTGAGAAATAAACACTTGAAACAGGAACAGCAAAAGAATAGATCACCTTTATACAAAGGTCAATCAATTATGGGTGTAGTTGCTTGTGTTTCATATTTGTGTGTTTACTTCTAGGCCCATTACTAAAATTGGCACTAAAAATAGCAGTGGAGAAAGGAATATTTAAAACCTCAAATGCATTTTGGCTTTTAAAGAGAGTGCAATGCTGCTTTTATAATGCACACTGCTTATTTGTACACTGAATAAAGTTTAGTGGACCTGTTTGAAAGTATCTGGATTTCTTATTTAATTGCTGCAAAAATATAATCTTCACGTCCCTCGTATAATTACACACATTAAAACATGTCCAGTTTGTAATGCATTTTCCCTCCATTGTAGTTTTATTATTTATCACCCAAAAGCATTTCGCTTCCCATACTCTTGACTAAGAAAAACTGTGACTTAACACTAATCCCCTCTGACACGATTGCAATAGCAGACCTCCACAATATGGGTTCATTTACAGATCTGCAGCATGCCCAGAGTCAGGGACCGATCACTAGTCTCTGAAGGTGCAATTGATCAGCCTGCAGAGGTCGTAATTACAGAAATAATGAAGAATCCCACAAGTATACTTGT
>JAYDZF010000032.1:12503698-12515368 GCA_034509105.1 Microcambeva barbata | reverse complement strand
GTGTGTGTGTGTGTGTGTGTGTGTGTGTGTGTGTGTGTGTGTGTGTGTGTGTGTGTGTGTGTGTGTGTGTGTGCCTGCCTCTGACCTGCAATGGAGTTATGCCCAGTCTGGGGTGTTTTTTGTAGTTGAAAAGCTGGGATGGGCTTTAGCACCCTACGACCCCGATTGGCTAAGCAATTAAGATGCGAGAGTGAGTGGGTTATGTGGGTTACTAATTTGACTTTTAATTAAAATTGAGTTATTGTGCTTGTCTTCTATTTAATATACTACAATTTTATAACCATTTTTATGAAAAAGTATTAGGTATGATGGATAAAAACAAAGAAATTATGGCATGAAAAAGTTTGCAAGTTGGCATGTGTCAAATAAGTAGTCTATGACTTCAGCCAGGACGTGGGTTTTGAGCAGCAGAGAAGGCTAAGCATTTGTTTTACCATTTGGGTACTGAAAACAAATTTTTTGGAAAGAAAAGAGGAACATAAAAATCTGCTGCAAGTTCCACATACACACAGACAGTAACTCACGCCTGAATTCTAACCCATGAGTTTCCACTAGTTTATAATCAGTCACCATTTTGATCAAATAAGACCACAGTTTTGTAGAATTTCTTGCATTCCTTGGCCATGAGTCCACATGACTCATCTTTTACACATCCCATTGTTTCAGCTAAGCCCCAGTCTAATCAAATTTAATATGTTTTACTTTTTGGGGATACCAATATTGCTTTTTGGCAGGATGCTAAATTACCACTGTTTTGTCAAACAACATCCTAAATCTGAGGAGAATTTTAATACAAATGCATGGTTAGTGGTGGATTGGTTCTTTTAATTGATTTGTTTCAATAAGCAGGGGCATTTGATTAGAAACAAACATAAAACTGCTCTAAGATCAATAGTCTTGACCAACTATCAGCATTACTGTTCTTCAAGATACAAATTGCAATCATCTCTCTCACTGCAGCAATGCAATAAGAGCATGACTGAGTAAAACTCCCAGGAGTTTCATGCTCTTATATTCCAAAAGAAAATGATTTAATCAATAAAACATTCCCTTAACATTTTCCCTTGCTTTGCAGAACCTATAGTTTACACAAGAATAGTTATTGTACAGCTCTGCTGACTGCTGGCCTCATTTTTGGTTAAAGCTTTTTTTCTTTTGGCCTTATTTTGGTCTACTGGTACAAACATTTTTTTTTTCAATATAGCTAGATGGCGAGCTGTTTGAATCAGTTGTTGTGCTAAAACACACATTAATTTTATTTTGGGTTAAAGTCAACAATAAGATATGATGCTTCCCATTGTTTATCTGGATAATTGGACAGAGCTTCCGTAAGTACCATGCAAAACATTGCATGGATTGTATTTGCCATAATGCATATTTCCAAAAACTTTAAATCAGTGCACACCATGGAGTTTGCATGTTCCACATTGGTTTCTTCCAGGTACTCATGTTTCCTCCTACAGTCCAATGACATGCCACCAAGTTGATTGGACATTGGACTGCATTTTTCTGTAGGTACCTGTAATAGACTGGCACCCCATCCTGGGTGGTGTGTGTCTTGTGCCCATTGAAGAGCTGGAATAGGCTCCAGCACCCCTAACCGACCCTGATTAGGATAAGTGGTACTGAACTTTGTCTACACCATGGGTAATTTTGAGATAAATGGATGCAGTTTCTTTGCAGACACTTGGTCTTAATGAGCTGTTTTAAGAAGTCATTCTGATTCGTTAGTATATACTGTGTATATTAGTTGGTTTTGGTTAGTTAGAGTCTTGGTCTGGTCTTGGTTGATATGGAGCTTGGTCTTGTATTGATTTCAGCTGGTGTCGAGCTTTGTAGGAAACTTGGTCTTTTAGCACTTTAGGTATTGGTCTGGTTATTGATTAAATTGGTATTGACCAATGCTGGCAGCTGAGCAAAAGTCACAGCAAGGGTATGGGACTTTTACAGGCAACTTGGGGGGTGGTAGAGTGTGGGGAAGTTGGAGAGATAAAAATATAAAGTTACAGAGAAAGAGAGAGAGAGAGAGAGAGAGAGAGAGAGAGCATAGGGAAACAGATGTAGTGCTATTACAGAGACAGGATAAGATTTAGTGGAACTCCTGCTCTCTTGGCATCAGCATTTCCCCCCATCTTAAAGCTTGCCACTGTGTCTTGCAGTCATAAATCAAGCCCCTATTTATGCCCATTTACATTAGCCAGGCCAGTCCCGTGTGCCTGCAGGCTCTGCCATCATGTTCCTGTTAAACAAACCCAAAGAAATCAATGAGATTGTTATACTTTTCAACAAGTAAAAGGGGGGATGAGCATGTAAAGATTTGAGATTGAACCAGAAATGCCATAAATTTTAGGTATCAGCATTGTGTAACAGCATTTTTAAACCTCTACAACCAGAGAGTTATGCATACATTTATTTAAAAAATATGTGCTAAATATTATAATATATAATATCATTATATATAATATGTAATAATGTACAAATTCTAGCAACTTCTTGTTTCTAGGAACACAAGTGGGAAACAACCCTTTATCAACACATTTTGAATAAACATGCATTAAGGATTATACTACATTTGGTATTTGCTTAATACGTATGGATATGATTTAGAGAGGACGCTATCATGGCATGACAAATAAAAAGTAGTTGGCAATAGATATTTTACAATGATATTTCATTAGATATTGTGATATTGATCTTGCTTTTGGTTTATGGTACATGCAAGTGGCATGTTTGTCATTATCAGGATAGACCAATCAAAGATCAAAGTCACAAAAAGCATTACAGTTGAGTGAATGAAATTATTGTGCTTCTTCTTAACACTTTGATCAAAAAGGTATAGTACTTTTCACCAGGTGCACTTGATTGTTCATATTGAATGGCTCAGCATATGAAAGAAATAATATGCCAGTCCACCATTCTCTTCAAATCTTACAAATCTAAAAGCTTTTCTTTTCTCTGAAAAAATAATAAGGAATAAAGAAACAAAAATCAGAAAAAGAACTGTTTGTTGGAAGTGTTGGAGTTTTTTCGACACAAAAGTCCTTGTGAAAATAGTTCCAGCATAGCTGAGCACAAAATTAAAATGTGGATCATAGTTTTAAAAAAAAAGTGTGTTCAGAGACACTCTGGAAGGTGACCTGTACAAAGCCCTAACCACACACCCATGTTGTGTAGTCTAAAATCAACTGTGAGCCAGATTTTTCACATCTAACATCATACATTTGACGTAACAGATGCTGGTGATTTTCCCAACTGTACTAGGTCATAAAGCCATGAAGCGTAAAAAAAACATTTAATGGTATTTATTTAGAGTCTCTAAGTGTGACAACGAATCACAACTTAAGATCAAAATTGACAAATTTTTCAAACTCTTCTCCCACCTATGCTTTTCCCACATAGGTAATATAGCTCTGTGATAAGTGTACTCATAATTAGTAATTGGAATGACCTTTTTCATTTAATTTATTCCTGGTTTAAATTAAAAAGATAATCTTGAGCCCCTCTCCACAAAATTAAAATGAGGACTATACTCAGATGAGTGTGGTCCTGAGAAATTCCAGAATTCTGGGACAAATTCCACACTTACCAATGTATTTCTCTCACAGATAATTTTGGTAGCTCTGTGGTCAAGCTACTAAATGTTTCTGGAAATACTTTAATTTATTTACAGCAAATTAGGATGTAATTGTTTACATTCCATCCCAAGCTTTGCCTGTATGCATGTGACTGTAAGCCTGTAACAAGTTAATGTAAATGCCAAGCGACAAGCTCTTTGCTGCAGAAGGTTGTAATCATTTTCAGTTTTCATTGTCCTTTATTAACCTCTAGGCAGTATGTATAATGAGTCTTTCATGTTCTTTCAACAGTACATTTGCAAAGTATTCACATCGCTTCACTTTTTCCACGTTTTTTATTGTTATTCAAAATAGATTCCATTCATTTTTTCCTCAACATTTTACACACAATACCCCATAATGACAAAAGTGAAAAAATACATCAAATGCTGTTGTTTCCTTGGGACATCAAGTTAACCTGCATATATAAATACTACAGATGGCATTTACTGCTACAATGGACCTTTACTTATTTATATTTTTTTCCTCAAACTGACAGATTTTTTTCATTATATCTGTCATGCTGACTTCAATGTCCTTTTCCCCCACACTTACCTCCCCATGTTCCCAGTGCTGTCTGTCCTGGCACTTGGAAACTGCAAAACTGTCTGAACACTTGTTTTTTTAGGTTGCCCCTAGGACACAGACAGTCTGCCAGACCACGAGACCACGTAGTCTTTTTTTCACGTTCCCTTTCTCTCTCGCTAACCCCCCACCTTCCATCTCAATCTCTGTTGTAAAATCTTCATCTTCATTTCAGAGTCTCACTTCCTCTCTAATCAACATAAATAAGCTCTTTTCTCCCCATCCCCATTCTACCAAGATATATATGTCCATTAATGATGCTTGTAAGGATAAATAATTCAACTGAAGAGATAAGTGAAATGTGCTGGGTTATCAATATAGCCAATACAGAACAGCCCAGCTCAGACAGGGCAAAATAAGATAACATCATTGTTAGCCTTTGCTTTCCATTTAGCCTTCTGGGGAAGTCGGAAGTCCCATAATCATCAAATCATTCTGGAAAAGAGCAATCAAGAGAGTTAGAAGAAAATTGTTTAGTTTTTAATATATAAATAATATATATAATATAAATAATATAATAAAAAGTATTCTAAAGTCTTGTGGTTAAATACATGATTGATAAATCATTTAAAAATTGGAGCAAATTGTAGGTCATGTCCTTCAAATACATGTTTTTGCTGTAAGATCAGCTGGAGGTGTGGGATACAAGATTATGCCTACCTTCCAACCCATCATGGCTTGGAAGAGGCATACAGGTACAGAGGATTGACAGTGATGTTTCTGATAATCCTCTTTCCCTACATTCCTTTGTGAATGTGCATGTTGCTGGGGCCTTTCGACAACAGCATGACCACATTATGACATGGGGGGGATTTCTGATGGTGTAAGGGTATCACATGCCACTCGCTTGCTCAGGAAGATGTTTGTCCCGCAAGTACATAAACCCACGGTCTCTAAAGAACATCTCTCTTTTCTGAGTAAGCATGAAGCATGTTCTTTTGCTTTTAGTTTCTGTTATGGTAGCCACATGTAGTTGCTTTCTGCCTTTCATTCAAGGTTTTTTTTTTGTTTGTTTTTACAAATCCCTACCATATATTTTATCTGTAATTAACTTACTGTCACAGTAGTTTTTGTATGAAAAAGGATCTTGACAATAAAAATGAATATTTGCATGTGGTGAGACATAATTAATAGGAAATACTAACCAGTTAACCATGAAATTACTTCATTAAGGTTATATGTACTACCTTTATACAACAAGATGACAAATGGAATGTTTTAGATTAAATGCAGTAATTCATTAGATTATACACACAACCCTATCATACAAACACACTATAATTTCTCTGCAACTTTGCACACGCCTCGTCTACTCCAAGTGGAGCTTTTCTGTATGAGTTTGAATGTTCTTTCCAGGTCTTTATGGGTTTCTTATGGGAGTTCAAAGACATGCAAGTGTAGTGAACTGGAGATTGCCCATTACTGTGATTACCATTCAAGTAACTAATGAATGTTGTGTAACAAAAACCACATAACCAAACCAAAGTGTGCAAATACATCCAATATAGTGTGGTGTACTGGTCACTTTAGAACCATATGTATTGGCTTGCACTGTGGTTGCATTTACAAAATTGGAGATAAAAAATTGTCCATGGCATTGTTTGGTATTAAAGACTTGAACTAATTAATCTTGTGTGACAAGTAATTGCATGTCTTATCTGAAAATGTAAGTACACAACTTGATGGTAAAAATAAAATATTCTTCCACACAACTAGTTATAGTTCAATGTACTGTTCACTGCATCACAATAATTCTATTGTCTGCACTGTCCTGCTTTTGCCTTGAACTGTTGAGTCAGTCCAATTTATTTGTATAGCACTTTTAAGAAAGAAATATTCCATTATTTTAGAAAAAACTAGTACAAGGAAGAAACCTTGAGAGGAACCAGAATCAGCAGCACTCTTGTGGGTGTTTTGGAAGATAACATAGATCATTTTATCTCGGTCTGTAGTATAATGTAGAATTAAAATTTTAGCCATTGTGAATGCAGTTCCCACAGCCTTAAAACTCATGTACTGTACACACAAAACAAGGCTGGACTGACCATAAAAACTTACCTGAACGCCTAAATATATTTTTTCAATAGGTTTTAAATTATAATTCATTGGATTGGACTGCATACTCACTTGCATTAATCCATATTTTGCCATTAATTACGCTTATGTGGTTTTCAGGGATTCAATTTTCCAATTAATTATAAGAAGTGCATAAAGACAAGCAACAGCTCCCCCTGGAAATACAAAGTCTGATTAAGATGAAATTGGTTTGTGAAACGTGACACTTATTCTATTTACCCTTTTAACACATTTTTGGGCTTCTGTTATATGTAACATCAGAAAATTAGCTTGTTTAATATGTAGATTCTAGGTATGTATAAAAATATGTTTTGAATATTTATGCAGCATATCAAAGTTTGAAAAATTATACAACAGCTTTTTCCAGTTTGCGTAAATGTCATAAAAGTATGTGACTCAGTAGGGTGCATAGCCACCACATGCCTAGAGGGTCTCCAGGACAGTCTGTGGCGTTACTTGGCAGTGGCTGTGTAACACCCCTGAGGTTCTCAATTCGATTCAGGTCTAGGGAATGTGAGGGCCAGTAAATTAGATCAAAGCCTTTGTCATCCATGAACTCCCTACGCTCTTGGCCACACAAGGCTAGGACTTGTTCTGCTGCAGGAAGAACCCAGGTCCCACTGCTCTAGATTAAGCTTTATTAATAACTCTGAGAATTTGATCATATCAGTCAGAGTACCATTGGATATCACATGGAGATTTGATCCTCCAAGGAAATGTTTTCCAGGATCATCACTGCCACACCTTCGAACCTGCCAATGTGGACGATGTTGCAGGTCACATAAGGTACACTATGACAACTTCAGAGTCTTTATTGTTTATTAATTAGATTGGATTTGAAGTTGGTGTTGTACTGATTGGTTGGTGTGATTCTGAGTGTTTTTGTGTTTGTATTTTTTATCACAAAATAGAAACCTGCATCCTGTAACCTTTCAAACTCAGACTTTAGTTTTTAAAATGTCGCAGTTTAGAATGCTTTTAATAAAGAATGTTTAAAATACAAGTCATTGTCTTGAAACACATTTGTGATTTCCTATATTTGTTCCTCTTCTAAATTATTTTAAATTTTAATATACTTAAGATTAAAAAAACAATGCAGTGTTTAAATTGTCAGTGTATGTAAAGAAGCAACAGCTGTAACCAAATACAGTGGGGCCATGAAACTTTACGTCATTTGTTTCTGCGAGTGGTGTTAAGTTTAAAATGCATTGAACATTTTTATTGGAAACTTGTTATTGTGTGCCATCATCCAAATAAACTTTATATATTTAGGCTAATGTAAAATAATTTGATTGATTTTTACATGTACACAGTATACTACACACAATATAGTATACTATACACAATATAATAGAAATAAAAACATATTCATCTATACATACAGTCGTGAAAACATTCATCTATACATAGTCATTTTTTTACATTTACAATATTATAGAAATTATTTGTTTTGTATACAAATAATAATTTGGATTGTTATATTCTATTAAAATTCTTATTATAGTTTATAGTAAAAAAAAACAAAAAAACAACACTGCTCATAACACACTCACAAATTGCAAAACAATATATAAACAAACAAAAAGATTTGAAGTGGTTGCTTATTTTTACCACACCTGTATATACACAAAGCTTCATGGTTTGATTCTCTCTGTTAGTGTAATAATCCGGTATGAAGGGTCTACTAGTATGTCCAAGGCCTCTTTGCACAGTGCTCGCTCTATTTCTGTCACTTTCTCATACTTAACAATTGTGAAATATCTTCCTGTTTAATTGCCTGTGAAATAGGGGAAATGTGTACAGATGTGAATTTAAATTCCTCAGATCAGGGGTTGAAAGTTAAGCTGGCCAACATCTGAATAAAAATAAAGAGCTCAAGGATGCAAATGAATAATTGGAGCCACGGTGAGACAGATGAACCTAGAGCAAACCCTTAAGCAACATTACCCGCAGCCATGGAAAATAGATAGGTAATTACCCTGCATAGGTTACTATTTTGTGCCACTTGTTTAAAAAGGCCGGTGCTCTCCTGCTTTGAGGTTTGCACTCATTAACTATTACTGTGTAAGTAAAGGTCAACACGGTGCAGAAGGGCTAGAAAGAACACAGAAAAGGTTTAATTACAAATGGCCAATTCACAATCACCTTGATTTGTTTTACTGGTCTGGTGTCGATGTGTGCCAACAACAGCCAGTGAGGCTTTGTCTGTGTCCTCATTGTTTTGCATCTGCCTGGTGAACAGTAATATCTTTTTAATGGGATTAAGTTTGACAAACAAATGAAGAAAAGAATTAGACGTAATCAGGCCAGAGTTTAAATGCCGTCTGGTCTGAAGACACATCTGGTCTGACACCATGCATTGACATCAGCAGATACACTAATTGATTAGCCCATCACAGGCTAACTCAGCCTAAACACTAGCACCCAAACCTAATTGAGAGTCATAGACCCTAATAATATGGATGCTCAAGAAATAAAGTGAAATTGACTTTGAATTTGGAACAGTAATTAGAACAACAGCAAAATATAATGGTGACAAAACTGTGTTGAAAGCTTTGGTTGAAGTTATAGACATTTATGTCTGACTGTCTCATTAATAGAAAGTAGAAAATTGGGTGATTAGATGCACTAAATGTTGGGAGAAGCCCTGGAGTATTAATTGAATATTGTAAAGAAAGCAAATTGTGTATATAAAACTGTAGAAATATATTTTTGTGCTTGAATTTAACACTGTACTACAAAAAGATGAATGAAAGATGTTTTCCAAAATAGAGCATTCTCACATATTTACTTTTCACCTGCAGTCTCTCATTCATTCTTTTATTCCATCCATTACAACCCAAAGTGAGATAATCATGTATTTAACAACCTTATCTCTTTTCTGCAATCCTTATAAAGGTGTGAAAATCAAGACTCCTTTCCTGTTACTGCATCAACATACATATGCAGAAGATAACTGTAATGAGGGTGGATACAAGCACCAACACTGACTCCTCAATCATCCAGCATATTTCACATTTTTGTGGTAGACTGAAATGGTGCATCAGTGACCTTCTCCAGTCAATCTCTCTAGTAAAAGTACCTTAGTAGACTGGTGCTTGGACCGTTTATGCTTTTCATGGGTGGGTCTGTCACATTACACCGTGAAGAGGAAAAAAAATCTTAGTAAAGGAGGCTGTGGAGATATTGGTGGAGTCAAATGTGGACATTTCTGGTACAGTCTTTACTTTTTTCTCTCCAAACTTCAGTTGCCCCTGATTTTCATTTGATCATCTTTGGTTCCATGTCAAGATGTCGCTGTCATTGCAGTGGTGTTATGGTCTATGCGGTCCATAGCTGTTGAAGTGTTTGCATAGGACATAAAATATGTAAACATATGAGAACAAAGTCTCATATGTTTACATATTCTGAAACCCACGGCTTTTCAGTGGCCGTGGGTTTCAGCCCTGTCTTTCTTTGTGAGGAATTGCACTGCAGCAACTGGGCTATTGGGAGATCTGTCTGTAATGCACCAACCCATAGCCAAGATTTAATATCAGCCGCATGTTCCATTGTGCCCACAGAAGACATGATGGAATGAAGTCTTCAATGCAGCTCTCATGGAAGTTCCTATCAAATATAGACTTGGACATATGCAAGATCGTAGCTGCCTTACCAAGACCCCCTCAAAGGGTTATGAATATTTTCTATAGCCACTAAATTTAGAATACTGACTAGAGAGAAAGAGACAGAGAGAGAGAGAGAGAGTTTCATCAGTACTGTAGTGATCTAGTGACACTGTTTGTTGCAAGCAGAGCTGTCCATTAGAGGCAGTTTCTTTTCATGTGCACTGACTGTGATAAACTCAGTGATAATTCTCTGTTATTCTGTATCTCCCCTGAGCCTCTCCTTTAACCTCCCAACAATCCACCTGAGGAACGATGCCGGTAAAACGGCCGCTTGATAGCATGACCGGACAAATTGCTTCCTAATGTTTTTGCACAATGACCCAAAACAAATCGGATTGTTTTAGTCTAGAATTCACAAAAGGGCTATTCAAACAGGGGTTGATATACGTTTACCATGAAGCGCGGGTGTCATACACTGTTTCATGGCTCTGTGTAAGGAGATTTAGCTTTTTCCAATGAATTTGTAGGACAAAAGCAGTAAGTAGTCCAAGTGAACCATAAAAGCTAGAAGTATGCCTTAAGGACACCTGAGCAGCAGTAAATCAACATTTGTGACCAACAAGAAAGAAATCTATATCAGAAAATAAAACATACATTTCTAGAAAAGTCTGAACACACACAGAATGGTAATGGAATGTGTGAACTCAAAATATAATAATCATAGTAAAATATTCTATTTTTTTTTATCAGTATTAATATGTAAACCTTAATGGGTGTGTTTGCAAACCAAGGGAGTTCCCTTTCTGTCTTACCAACTACATAGGCAACTGTTGAAGAAAAGCTAACTAAGCTAACACAACATGCTAGCATGTCAAATCAGTCAAATAGAATTAGTTTTTAAGGGTTTTCCAACATACCAAGTGTTTCTATTCATTTTTGGCAAAAATAATTTATCTAAATTGTGAAAAAGTGAAGCATGGTGGAGGGAGCATCATTAATCAGGGCTGCTTTGAACAAAGCTGCTTTCACATAGAATACATAGTAAAGGGTTATGAGGAGCTAGAAACAGTCATTAACATCATTCTACAGCCTGGACTTAATTAGCCTTTGGCAATGTCTTTCATATCATAAAATATCCATACACAACCGCTGTAGCAGATATTCCCCTTCACATGGATTTACAATATGAATAAAAATGTTTTCCCAAATACATCACATTCTCCTATATTTACCTTTCACCTACGAGCTCTCCTTTTTTTCTTCGATCCATTACCACTAAAAGTGAGCTAAGTATGTATTTAACAACATTGTCTTTTTTCTACTATCCTTATGAAGGTGTTAAAACACAGACTCAGGTACTATCACGGGAATCCTTACTGTTACTGCATCACCATAAGTGTGCAGCAGATAACTGTAATAAAGGTGCATACAAGATCAGGTATAACCCATTACAGTTTACATTTGTGTGAAGAGGGCTGGGCTGTTCCGCTGCCCATGCTTTTCATTGTTGATTCCATGTAAAGCTGTTGCTGTCATTGCAGTTGTGTTTTGGTCTATGGTCTCCAAAGGTGTTGTTGTGAACAACATTTTTTTCAAAATCGAATAAGAAATTAAACTATCCTCCATGATGGCTATTGTCCTTCCTAGATGTGGTTTCAAACAACATGGTGCTTGGAATATCTACACTCATGTAGCTGTTTGATAAATTGAATTGAGGCAGCCATGGCCTGGTGGTTAGAGAACTGGGCTTGTGATCAGAAGGTTGCCGGTTCGATTCCCAGAGCTGA
>JAYDZF010000032.1:12315917-12326635 GCA_034509105.1 Microcambeva barbata | reverse complement strand
TACTAATGATCATTGTAATGTCTGCAATGATTTATTCACTATAAGATGTGTGTGAAAACAGATTAAACATATTATTTATCTTGACAGTAATACTGCTCAACACAACCTTTCCTTCAGCATTAAGATGCTTTGAAAATCTTTGCAGAGAAATTAATACCAGCTGGTCTATCAGTTCTTTCTGGCCAGGGCTTAAATGCTCTTTTGCAAAAATGAAAGGAGTAAACCGAGGCAATGATCTGGTGTTACAGCTGAAGAAAATGTTGCAGATGCACAAATGTGTGCTAGATCCTTAATTTCTATACATGGATACATAATTCACAGTCGCAAGCAAGCAAATGCCTTAAATTATATATTCCTCAGCTCTTTGCTCATTGAAATGGCTGAAACCCTTAATTCCCTAATCTCTGAGGCATGGACACAACCCACCCACACAGACACACACACACGGACATTGATACACAAGGAACGTCTAATCTCAACAGCGGGATTTGTTTTAGAATGCAACAGCCACCCTGGGACCAATTTCCATGCATCGTGCATCAGCAGCTATTTTCTGCAGCAGCACCGAACTGGATATATCAATGTTTAATTTGTTGTATATAAAACAAAAAAGTTCTGCTCAACCACACATGGCTAAGAGAGGGCCAAATAAGCAGTGTGTATCGACAGAGGAGGCCATTTAACTCAGCAGGTCTTTTTTCAGCCCCCTGCCAGGACTGCACAGGAGAGCTGTCTGATTTACCTAGCACTGATGTGGAAGAGCAAGCAATGTTAAATCATCACATCAACACTATTACATTGCCTATAAGATCTACAGACTGTAACCAGTGCAAGTGGCAGAACATTCAAAGCATGGAGACTGATCGTTGATGGGCATTAAAAATACACCAAGTGTGATTGAACACAGACAAGATTTTAATTAAAATGATGATGATTTTTTTGTAATTTATAGTTAAAGTATAGCAGGAATTTGTAACCTGTCTATCAGACCCAACACTTATGATACATATGAGCATATTTTTGCTTGTGAACTAATAATAGAATGAGGCAATTTGCGCTCTTCCATTTGTGACACCGTCTGCCATCAGCGGAGTAAAGCTCACATCTTCAAGAGGTACTTCTGGCTGCTAACATAGACTATATTGCAAACAGGATATATAGTACCCCCTTCAGGTGTTCTAATCACTTCCATGACCACAGATGTATAAAACATAGGCAGGCATGCCGGTCAAAGTCTGCTTGATTGTCAATACTGCAATATGTACAGGACATACAAAGAAGGGCAGCATGGTGGCTTAGTGGGTAGCGCTGTCGCCTCACAGCAAGAAGGTCCTGGGGTCGATCCACGGGTTGGGCGATCTAGGTCATTTCTTTGTGGAGTTTGCATGTTCTCCACGTGTTCATGTCAGTTTCCTCTGGTGTTTCCTTCCACAATCCAAAGACATGCTACCAGGTTGATTGGAGACATTGAATTGTCCTGTAGGTACCTCCCCGACCCTAATTTGGATAAGGGGTTAAAGACAATGAACTGAACTGATGAACTGAACATAGAAAGGATTCATTTTGTGTTTCTCTTAGTCCAATAAGAGACAATAAACATTAACATTGGGGGCTCAGGATCCTGATATTTCTTTTTACCTTTGTGAAATAATTTATTTCCCTTTGAAACTTGGGAATTTTTACCATTATACCATGATTGAGTGCAGCAACTCCAGTAGTAAACATACCACAGTCAACTGTCTGGTATTATAATGAAGTGAAAGGGATTGTGAATCACGGTAGCTCAGTCAGGAACGTTTAAGTCACGCCAAATTACAGCTGAGGTGCATAGTGCATAGAGGTCACCAACTTGCCGAAGAGACACTCATTCCAGACTACAAAACTTCATGTGACTCTCAGATTAGCTCAAAAAGTGTAGAGAGCTTTATAGAAAGGCTTACATGGGTGAGCAGCTGCATCCAAGACTTACATCCTCAAACAAATCACACTGGCTTCTGGCAGATCTCATGGACGAGTCTTGGTCTTGGCGGTTGCTAGGAGAACGGTACTTATCTGAATGCATGGGTCCAAGAGTAAGGTTTGCTGGCAGTTGGCTTATGGTGAGGAGTTGGTTCAGGAGTTGATCTTGGGACCCCTTAGTTCCGAGTGAAAGAAACATTGTTCAGCATACCAAGAGATCTGATAATCCCATGCTCCATCAATGTTGAGATGGTCCCTTCCAGTGTAAAAAGCAAGGGTCCATATTGATATGGATGAGAGAGTTTAATCTAGAAGAACTTTACTGGCCTGCTCAGCTCAACCAGATAGAACACCTTTAGGATGAATTAGAGCAGAGACTATAAGCCAGGCCTCTTCCAACATCAGTGTCTGACCTCACTTATGCGGTTCTGAACGAATGGTTATAAATTCCCATAAACACACTCCTAAACCTTGTGAAAAGCCTTCTCAGAAAAGTTGTTATGACTGTAAAGGGGGGAACAACATCATATTGCACACTATGGATTAAGAATGGTGTGTCACTCAAGTACCCGATTGAAGGCAGACGAGCCATTTGGCAATATAGTGCATATTAGTGCTAATAGATTACTGGTGAGTTTGACTTATTTTAATACACATGTTTTTTTTTAAGTTTAAATAGTAAACTGAAAGGTAGCTGTACATTACAAATGCATTAAATCATTTAAGGGATCTTTATCGCTGGGGCTTGTGGGTAAAGGGCTGGTCAGTCTGTGACTGTGTTATAGTTAACTGATGGATCTAGTAGCTGGTGTGTCATACACATTTCAACTGCTCTTGCTCTTTATATTATTTTCCTCTTGCTGACTGATCAATCGTCTTTTTAAAATAGGTGCATTCACCATTCAGGGATTTAAAAAATAATAATAATAATATTTTTTTTGCTGATTGGTTGGTAGCTCTTACAGTGGAGTGGTTGTCTCTGATGTCTAGGTAAATGTTACCAAAATCATGCCACGAGTGCTTATTCATTCCCCTTTCCTTCATCAGTCACTCTGTGTATTATAGCCGATACTTGTTCGCTTTGTTCTCTTTTGTGTCTTTTGGTGTTCGTGTAATTCATCTCTTACTTTCCATTATTTTGGCCACTGCATTTATTTGCACCCACCCCCCGTTTATAGCAAATTGTTGTACCTAGGTTAGAAATCCTGCAAATTGGGTTCATTTTCAATTCTTCCTGGAATGTGACTCAAACCTGGTGCCTCCGTGATGAGGTGTGACCCACCCTCCAGCCATTACAAACCCTCCATTTATAGACTGTACCTTCTGAGCTCATTATAAACTAAGCTACTTAACCAAGCAAGCAAAACAAATGAAAATCTATCAACTGTAGCTAAATCAATTCAAGAAATTGTTACATCCCTCTCAAGGGTAGATGGAGGTTTAGGGTTCAACCTTGCCAGGGAAGAACACCCAGCTAGCAAATGAAATACCTATTAATACAATTATTATAATAATTTTTAATAAATGTGCTAAAGCAGTATATTCAGTACATGTGTAGCAAATACTTCTTCAAATCCAACACACAAGTTACTGTTTGCAGTCGCCCCTACGGGGCAAAGTCTCACTATCATTTTATTGCAAATCCTACTGCCCCCCATTGGTCTGTTTAGAATCTACTAAAAAAATCCAACCCCTATACTGTGGTCTGGACTATTGCTGTTGTTTTTCAAAAGCTATTAACCAGAAAGATCATTTAATTATTTATTCATTCATTCATTTATTTATGTTAAACAAGTAACCAAAGGAAACACTCCCCTCCAAAAGTACTAAAACAATGAGGCCAATTCCATTATTTTAGCCAAAGACTAAAATATTTGGGTTTGACATTAAAAGGTGAATAAGGGGTACAAGATCAACATTTCTGCTTGTATTTCCAGGTATAGTAGAAGATCGCACCTATTGTCTGAACTTACCCAATTTTACTTGTGAGCAAAAGTATTGGAACTTGAAATAGAAAGTGAGACATGTTTAGTTGCAAACATTTTCCTTGAAATAACTGCATCCAGCCTGCGACCCACTGACATCACTAAACTTTTGTATTCTTCTTTTATGATGCTGTTTGTTTTAGGGAGTTACTCCTCTTTGTGAGGTAACATGTCCTTATATGGTTGAAGTCTATAGACTGGCAAGGCTCGTCTAAAACATTCCATTTCATACTCTGATAAACTCATTTGTAGTTTTGTAAGTAACAGACAAAATGTTTCAGTAGACGTCTGAGTTCAGTATACTGCTGCTATCATGTGGAACATATCTATGAAGATCAATTAAGCCATCAGAAGAAGCGGTATGAGCTCAAGCCATGACATTACCTCCACTGTGTTTCACAGATCAGCATCTATGTTTGGGATTATGAGTCATTATTTTGTTCCAAACATTACCAATATGATCAAAAGGTTAAAGGTTCATCTTTGTCTCATCGGTCCAATGTAGTGTTCTCTGAACAGTAGATAGTGATACATTCACTACTGCCCTCTGGAGGTTGTTGCTGATGTATACCTTTTGGACATTTTAGTACACCCGTGACCAAATTCTTCTTCAGGACATTCCAAACGCTTGGACTGGCTATATCCAATATTTGTGCAATAGCTGTATTTGATTTATCATATTCCCCTATCTTAACCATAGCTTGTTTTCACCTATAGACAGCTCTCTGCAACTTCAATAAACTTCACCTAAATAAGGAGCAAAGCACTTGATTTTTAGTTAGGCCGAACTCTGACTTTCTTGGTAGCACTGACAACTTACAGCAAGGACATCCTGGGTTCGATCTTCAGATGGGGCAGTCCAGGTCCTTAATGAGTGGAGTTTCCATGTTCTCCATGTGTCTGTATGGGTTTCCTTCCTGTGTGGGTACTTTGGTTTCTTCCCATTTTCTCTTAATTTAGTGTAATTTTAATTTAGTCAGTTTGTGGTCCCTGATTGCAGTTGAGGTTGGTATATTGCTACTCACACATCCTCTGAGCGCCAATCAGCTCTTAGTGGAACCCCTTTTTAACCATTTTCAAACACCTTTAACAATAAAGCATATCCTAGTAGAATGCCCAAAGTACAACAGAGAAAGAGAACAAGTGCACCTGCCAGAACATTTTAAAGAAACACTTACATATAACAACGCACAAAGACTTCTCATGTACCTTGCAACCATTAAAATGAAAATGAACATATAACCGAGACCAAAATATGAAGACTGAAACATAATACCCTGCACTGCCAGTAAATGACACCAATGTGTTTAAACGTGGCGTTAAAACATAAATAAATAAATCGGAACCATTTTCCCCCATTAACTCTGTTTAGCAGATAGAGATATGTCTGTGCAAAGTCCTTACATTGTTTGAAGACCTCTCCTAAATAGTCTGCCATTTATGCCGCTGACTTCTTAAGGCCACAACCACCTTTGCATGTGCATTGAGCTCCACTCATTTTTAACCACTCATGTTTTAGCTTTTGATTTCTAACTGTTCATGTAAAACCTTTTTGTTGGTGTGATATCAATATATATATTGTCCAGTCTCCCATTCTCGTTCATCTCCATTTTTGAACCCGAGGACCATTCATTCACAGGTGCACATAAGAAAGCTTCCGTCAAGCACATAGACACACTGCCATGAGCTTGTTACCCCATGTGCCAGTGTGTAGGAGGTGTGATCTGGGGAAGTAGATTCCATCTGGTATTGCATGAAATGGGCCAGGGATCTCAGTCTCACCCTCTTCCCCCAACACATATTTCAGTCCATATGTATATATACACACACACACACACACACCACATACACATATTACAAATCAATAAAACCGCAATACAGTTTTGCAATACAACTAGCTTATTAGTTTAATCATACTTGCCTTTGCTTGGAAGGTGAAACTTGACAAACACAAGTGTGTAGGATTAAAACACAGCATGTTTTCTCGCCTTTTTAATGAGAAGAACTGGTTCAGGAGTAAATGTTGCAGGATCAGCCATGGGTTACCATCACAGTGCTACACTGGCACCTGGTGTTCAGAAGAATGTGTGACAGCAATTCTTTAGAAGCGCAGGACAGTGATGGTAAAGCTTTAGAATACAGATAGATATAATATATTCATTGCTATTAAATGTGCTATTAAAGGTGAGTATGCTATTAGAATATGGTCACAGCTTTGAGAAATATGGATATTTAAGCTTTACCATTTTTTTTCTTTTTGTACCTTACAATGAAAGTATCAGTTTTTTTCTTACTAACGGCTACATTTGAGAATGTTTTGCTACTTCATGAATAATATGTAATGAAATTAATTTAGAAAGCAATCAAATTTGCTGTTAAGTGTTGTTCTATCAAATATTGATGTATTTTATTATATTAAGTAATACATTTACGTACATTTGACATGCCTTAAAGGTCATGTTGAGATTCGTGTCTTTCTGCATTGGCATTTTGGCCAGGAGCAGATGATTTCACTTGATCCACATGATTAACAGTCACTTACGCCTCATGCACATTCATTCTCTACAGGTGGAAGTTCTTCTAAATATGAAGGTTTCTCTTTCATAGTTTTGCATGCTTTTCTGTCTTGCAAACTTTTCTGTCAAGTCATGGTGCCAGGCTGCTTGATCATGGAAGGTTTTCCAGAATTCACCCTAGATTCACAGCATTTTGGGCTTCACAATGGAGTGGGGGGCATTCGTATTGTAACAACCCCCCACATGGGGATCAAACAAAGGACATTCTCGCTGCTAGGCGACAGTGCTACCCACCGTGCCATCCTACCGGTTTTTGGTGTTTATTATTATTATTATTATTATTATTATTATTATTATTACTATTATTATTATTATTATTATTATAAAGAGCACAAATCACTTGCTATTAAACTTTCGATCCTGACTAATATCTTTGAATTCCTCACTAGGATGTTCAGAGTTAACAATGTTGTGTAGTGTTCTGAGCACAACAGTGATGACCTTTATTTCCTACTGGAATATTAATAAACAATTTATTTTGAAATCATTGTTTCTTTTTTCTGCCCATTACCCACAATACACAGCTTAGTTCTTCCTGTGTTAATGTGCATCCTGTTAGTACACCACCTTTAAATTGTTATCCAGTCTGGCTCTTATAAAAGACATTAAAATATGATATTGTATTTATTTCTGGATAAGTACGCACATATTTAGCAATACATGACAGTAATTACACGGAAATCTCTGCATTCCAAACTGCTCTATGAACATTATATATGTGCCATTAAAATTTAATATCTATTTCTGCTTGAGCATCTTATTCCAAACATGTGGGCATTAACAGGAATGTGATACCCCATGGCTACTGAAACATCCTTTACATTTCTGGGAAGGCTTACCACATATGGAGCATGACTGCAGGAGCTTCCCATTAGAGCATCAAAAGGTTACACTCTGCACAAAGCCTAAAACAATTTAGATTAAAAGTAGGTGGTGTCAAACAAAAGCATGGGTACAATAAAACCAACCATCAAGCACACACACAATTCAAAATGCATTGCTCAGATTATCACAATATGTCAGGGGCACACACCATGGGATGCAAAAATATTATAAAACTGCAGTTCTATAAGTTCAAAAAATGTTTGTTCAATTTAATCGGATGTTAAATCCCCCCTTCCATAAGAAATAATGTAAATTGAATTAATCCATGCCAGCCTCCCCAATACATAATCTTTCTGATATACAAAAAATACAATTTAAGATAAAGATATTTGTCTTGAATCTTAAATTAAAGAACCTACATTATTGTAATAAACAATAATAAACAACAATACAACTATTACTATGCTGTACTTAAACAAACACTTCACATCGTGTACATATTTGGTACCCACTTCAGTCAGGACTTGTTTGACCTTTACAGCTATTTTAGATAGGCAAGAAAAGCATTCCATTACAAAAGTGTTTACCAGGTTTTCCAACATGTTTATAAAGAATCCTCTCCATATGCCTGGTAAAACAAAACTTATTCAACTTTTGAACATATGAATCTTTCCATTACAATAGGATTTTTGAGCTATTGCTTTGGCATGTTGAATCACCTGGATCTTAAAGTGGCCATATACGTCTGTGTGGTGGCCAACCTAGAATAGCAATTTCAGTCTCTGAGTTAATTTTAAATGCATAACAACTTTATACCTCCCTTTCATTTGGGTTCCTCAAGAGTTCTTAACATTAAAGTATAGAGTTGTGTTATAGTACCTCATCCTGGATTAGCTGATTATTTGAAGAAGGGAAGATGACTTAATACCTACTGTCCAGCGGTCATCAGAGATCATGTTTTGGAACAGGATCTATGATACTTGTCAGAGTTTCCTCTTTGCCATGGGCTCCAGTACAGCTGCCCACAATGCACTCCTTGCAGGTAAGCCACTGAGATACAAAAATCAGTCTGTTTTAGTGCTGGTCCCAAGCCCCCCAAAAAGGTAGGTTGGGCCAGGAAGGGCATCCGGCATAAACATTTTAGATTGCGATCTGCATTATTGATTTGTCAATGTAGCAACCACTTACAGAAACAGCCAAAATGATTCACGGTCTATAATGAATTCATGTTAAAAGTCACATATTCCACCAACAAGTTGTGTCCATTAGCATTAGCAATTGCTGAAATAATTATGAAAAATTCTCTAATTAGAAGGAGTGTCTATGTGGTATAGGTTAATGTGTAACCAGTCTGTAAGGACATGAGTGTTATTAATACAGGATAGAGTATGGGTTTCATTCTGTCGATTTTCACCCTCTCTTGTTTCCTTTTTCCTGTACTCCATCATTTGTAGTCACTGCTTTATCACCCTCCGGCTCCCAGACCCCATCCTTCCTCTTCTCCTTTTCTGTCCTCTCACTTTCTGTCACTTTCTATTCATTCGTTTTCCATTAGATTAAGTTTGGTGTTGTAGCCGAGAGTGTGAGTGCTGCTGATTCAGCCATATTCTTCCAAATGACCCAAATCCTTGCTTACCAAAAAGAAAGCTTATCCTAAAGCTGATTGCACTCTCTCTAGTATTTCCTATATATCTCTCTCACCCTATTTAACAGATTTGATTCATCCCACTTCCCTTCTTCTTCTGTGTTCATTTTGGTCTGTTCCTGTCTATTTCCCAAAACTCCCAAATCTCTGTCTTTATATTTCTCTCTTTTTCTAAGCACAGTAATTTTAGATATTCCCCCATCCATAATTGCTGTCAATTTCCTATTAAAATCACATATCACATAGAGCATTGTGGGTGATCGTGTGTGTAGCCGAGCATAACCCAAAACAAATGAGCCTCCCATTGACATATCTGATTATCATATGCATGGTAAATTATAGCACCATGCTTACTGTACAGATCCAATGCCAAAATGGGCGTTACCATGGCAACCACTGGTTCAGCCTCCCTGTTTTGCATAATGAGGATTTGTTTGTATTTTTAGAGTCATTATAGAAATCATGGTTTTTAGCCAGAGTGGCACTGTATTTAAATGTTCTCACTTGATTTACATTCTCTTTCGGATCCCGAATAGATGGAGAGATGCAGTTTTGCTCTTTAAAAGTCTTTCTTAGTCAAACGTCTCATTTTCACTTTCACTTGCCTCAAATAATATCTCATTACTCAACACATTAGCCCTTAGCTTATACACTCCTGATGAACCTATTAAGGCCAGTTAAAACTGCACTATTGGATCTTCAGAAGGTTCTAAGTAGAGCTTCAAAATGCTTAAAGAAAATATAGGCTCAAGAGACAATAAAGTATGTTTGAGTGTAAATGCAGTTGTCAATAAATGTTCTGCTCATTTTTACCTGATATAAAGTTTAAGAAAACAGCCTTTAAAAGCCAAACTCTACTCAAACATTTGGATTCCATGTCATTTTCTGGATCTCCTGATGGCAAAAGCAAAAAAGCTCACTGACTTGTTTGTCTGCATAAGCAAGGCCTCTCACAATGGGCCATCGCTGCTTGGGTTAAACGCGGTAAGACAGTCATTTTGCATTTATTAAATGATCCTGAGGGCTATGAAACAAAAAAGTCAAGTGGTAGATCGAAAAAAGTTTCACTGGCGCTGAGCCGTAGAATCCGATTGGCTGTCTGTCAAGACATGCTACAGTCCTCGACTCAAATTAAGGCCATTACTAGTGCTGACTACAGCTCAATAACCATCAGACCGCATCTGTGAGTGAAGGGCTTCAGAAACAAGTAACATCTTGAAAGGCCACGTTTTCTTCAACACCACAGAGTTGCCTGTTTGGACTTTCCAATGGACCACCAAACATCGAAAGGTGGAAGAAAGTTTTATTGTCTAACTTAACCTTAACTTAAACCAAATTAAACCTTGATGGCTTCCAACGTTACTTGCATGACACCTAAAATGTTTGTGTCACAGTGGGGGCGGAGGCATCAGGTGGATGGAATGCGTTGATGGCGTGAATGTTTTTAGGGGATGGAGCATGTGTATGCTCATCAATGCAATCCTTCAGACCTGAAAAAAATGCAAACTGAATTTTGGCTGAACCACCAGGAAACATGTTTAAGGCATGTTCCTTAAAGGTTCATAAAGTAGGTATGTAGCCCCTGTGTGGGTTATTTGGCTAGCTTGTAGTGTAACTACCTTATCTCATAAAGACAGTTCGGTATAGCTGAGCTATATATTTAGTAGTAAGTTGTAGAGCTGTGACTTTTTCTGGTATCTTCATCAGTCCATCAAGTGCTATCAGTTG